>NW_019773736.1:1033809-1043812 GCF_001039355.2 Lingula anatina
CCCAGTCACCAGCTCTCTCTCTCTCTCTCTCTCTCTCTCTCTCTCTCTCACACACACACACACACACGCACACGCACACACACACACACACATACCGGTGTCATATTGCTCAGATAATTGAATCTATCAATAAATCCTCAAACAAAAACTACTTTATAATGGAACTCGAGTCTATCTTAACGCAAAAATCTAGATCGCATCCATTCTGTAGCCTATTCCGGGGATTAAATCAATGTCACAGCCAGGTGTCACTGTGACCCACACGTGCTGTCCCCTGTTGTCTGGTTGTTTAGGTAAACAAAGATGTCGGTCATCACGCAGATATTGTACAGGTAGACGACAATTGTGTGAAGGAAGATGTTCAGCTGAGAGACGTTTTTGTGGATAAGCGATGGAGTTGCTGTAAGTGTGAAATATGTTTTTATGTTCTCACTGGCCACTAGCCTGACTAGCAACCAGCATTCACGAAAGTATCATAAGGCACCGTCTTATGACTAAGCAAATTCAATTTCGCTGGCTTGATGAGGGTCGTACTCCTCCCCTTAGTCCCTTGCTTAGTATTATATGCAAGCCCGTAGCCAGAAATTTCAGAGGAGGTGCTTTCTTTTCAGCAAAAAGGTTCACCTTTTACCATGAAACCTTCGTATACATAGGTAAATTTTTACCCAGAGCATGCTGTTTCCTAACAAAAAGGGCGGTTCGTTCGACACCCCTCTCCTTGGCTACAGGCCTGTATATATATATAATTCTGGAGAGGAGAGTTCTCTTATGGAAGTATGTTTTCGTGTCTACCTCAACCTACATTTTAAGTTATTGCATGTCGCTAGGTGCCAAAGCGGTATTTTACAATGTTTGACATAATGAGCCGATCAGAGCGTAGCTCTCCATTGTGTCAGTGTTGTGTTATGTTAATCGATCGCCCATGTTCACTGCATGCTAAGAGGAATATAATCGATGACATAATACATACATACGGTAACCCACGACTTAGCCTCTTAGGTAGATATTCGGTCTTGACTCAGGTTTAACACAAAACAAACGACCAGAGCTCGTTTAAGACATATTCACCAGAGCATACTGGTTTTATTGGTATGGACATGTCACCTGCATTTTGCAATTAGTTTGGTCGACGTAGGTCAACCACAGGTTCGTCTCCTGCTTGTGCAATCATAGTCAGAACGCCGTACTAGATGGGTTTGTGAAATGAAATGTCGTTTTAATTGTATTCTCAGGTGAGAAGAACAAACATGGGAAGTGGGGCCAGTAAGAAAAAGGTCATAAACAACCGTGTCGAGTATGACGTCCAAAAACATGTAGCAGACGTCGGCAGCAAAAACGTGGGAGACGTAACAGAAAAATCACGTGCTGATAATTATACTCCACCGATAGAGGACCTGGAAGAGGTGATTGAACCTGCCATTCGTAAGGTATGTTTCGCCCATATTGTTATACAGACCAATATTTTTCATAGTGTTACAGAATGCGCTAAGTAGATGGTTACACCCAGTTTCTTTATATGTCTCTTACTATTAGTGACATACACATAAGTTATAGCTATCACTTATTTCAACAGAGGATCTAGGGATGGAAACAGTGGGCTACAGATCCCCCCTAAACGAAACGGGACAAAACCAAATTATTTCCCCACCACTCTGGCTTTGATAATTTTATAGAATTGTCCTCGATCAATATTTTATAATTGTCAAGCAAATCTGGGCAATCATTTCCGCCTTTGCCCCCCCACCCCCACCCCCACCCCCAAACCCCACCTACCTAGCAAAACCAATGTATGTTGATTCATGGAGCGCTTAAGAGAGACGACTGAAGGAGTAATGACATTTACTATAAACAGGGGTGAGCGTACGGTTTCAGCAGTGCCTATCTATGGTTTTATCTTTCAGGAAGTTGCCATACCTCTCGGCAGCGCGCCCAGGACCTCGGCTAGTCATGATAGCTCCACACAACACCAAGAGAGCAGGTCTGATGAGAAGATAGAAAGCAAGGACAAAGAGGATGACGAAGGGACAGAAGTAGTTGACATTTCCCATGAGCCAAATAATGCAACACAGTCAAATGAATATCTGGACAGAGAACCAAATAACAAGCACCTTGATGATGGTGTTAGAAGTGCATGCATCGCCAATGAAAACGAAACATCGCCGTCTGATGAAGATGCATCACCCGATGCATTAGGAGTGTCGAAGGCTAAGCCAGAAACCGAGTGCATTATAGCAGTCGAACCAACCAAGGAAATAAAGAAACCATTTAAACACGTCTGGCAGATATTCGGAATGTACG
The DNA here is from genome assembly GCF_001039355.2 of Lingula anatina. The sequence continues at coordinate 1,036,108 of NW_019773736.1, forward strand.
CTTCTGTTGTAAAGGAAAACCAGGCAAAGAACCTCCCTGGCGTGGCACTGAAAGTTGGCAAAGAACTGAAAGCGGTGGAGAAAGAACTCCACGAACGGTACAAAACACGGAAAGAGTTGCAGTATTTCGCCAAAATCGGCCTGACCACTAAATGTATGAAATGTTGTCTAGTGAAAGCCAAAATCAAAGATTTCCTATCAGTTTGGCAGGATTCAACAGGAGCACTCGCTCTGTCTTTACTTCTCCGTAGACTTAAACGGCAGTTGGAGATAAATAAATCATATAACGAAACAGAAAGCATGGATCTTCACAATCCACTAGGAAATACGACGGCAGAAAGGGTTTGTAGTTCTACGTTTTTTTTTCTGTATGTAGTAATTATCCAATGGGCGTTAAATCGACTACTAAAGAATATAGCTGTGTTTGATCGAGAGTATCTGTACACAATGAATTACACAAAAAATGTCATCCTAATGCCACAGACGACACGTTACATACTTACGTATAAGTAGTATAAGGTGGCTTTTAAAGAGTGAACGAAACTAATGTTTACTCCTGAATCTGACACTTCTCATGATCGATCAGTATCACTTAATTTTGTAAGGTGTCAACTGCCGCAAACGTTCTTCTTATATGGGAATCAAAATATTCTAATTAATCAACCAGACAATCAATCAATTAGTCAATAAAACACGCTTAATTTTGATACTGCTCTTGCAGTGCCTTTGGTTCTAAACTGGCCCTTTGAAGTTCTCAGTTATCCAATTACAATTTACAGGTTGCTAATTTGGCAGGGAGCGGGGCAGAAGCGCTTGATCGTGCAGATGAGTTCGGTTTGACTAACGTAGGTGAACACATCTTAGAAGACGCCCTGGATCTAGGAGACGGGCTACCGTACGTTAAGACGGTCCTGTCCATCATACGCAGCGTGTATCGGATATTTAAAGCCAACGCAACGCTGTTAAATGACGCCATGGACTTACTCCGTACCATCAGGAATGTTGAGGTGATTCTTGGGGGTACCATCATCGCTAAAGACGAAAAGTCTGCGTTCCTCCTCGAACAACTGATGGACGTCCTAGACCAGGCGGAATTCTACGTCATCCAGTGCATCATGCCTGACCAGAACGCCGTTGCCAAGGTACTCAAGGCCACATCGCGGGCGGATACGCTGCAGCAGCTTAAAGAGGACATAGTTAAACAGCTTAACCAGGCTATGTTCGCTGAGACCATGAAGCAGAGCGAGGTCCTGCAGACGCTAGACCAGAAGGCGAACAAGATGCTGGAACTGAAAGTGACATTAGAGCAAATTGTAAGTACCACTGTCACAATAAGTGCTTTTGGGGGATTTTGTAGGCTACTGGTGTTTCACATTACTAATACACGTGTAAAGGTTTCTGTAATAATTATTTTTAGTAGAATGATTTTCATCTGAATTATTTAACAATGTAAACACAAGATGGTTGGCAAAATAAGGTTATTTTAAAAATATTACAGACCTAAACCAGCTCTTCTTATTGTTATTTAAGGAGACGAACCAGCGAAATCAAACCAATGATATACAGGAAATGAAAGAGAGCCTGCAACAAATAATGGAGGGACTGAGTGAGTAGTTTAAGTTTAAAATCACCCAATTTAAGAAATATTTGGCCCTCTCTGTTTGGCAAAATTACCAACTAATGTTACAAATCGAAAACTAGATGTTAACGATGTCTTATCGTTTTGAATGTGATTTTAATTTCAAAACTTAAAGTTGTTTCTGATGACAAAACAAGGTGTAAAGCAAATGACAAATAATATAAAACACAGTCCGTCAGTATGAATTGACATTTTATTTTTGCCTCACACACCAGCACCGTCCAAGTACAAACCGGCCAATGGGAATTATCTGGAAATCGGCCCCTACAGAGTGCAGGTTCAAGGTGGGCGCCATTTTAAAACTGCCGAGGGGGAGTACGTGGAGCTAGGCAGTGGATATAACTATCGTTTGCTACTACGGAATGGAACGAAACGAAAATGCCAAGCTGAAGTCCATATAGACGGCCATAAAATCGGTTTGTATTGAATTCGATGCTCTGTTGTGAGTTCTGCTTTATTACATTCAAGATTCCCGCGTCAAGTCACATGGTACCAGGTGTCATGCGACACCTGGCGTGACGCGTAAACGATACATAGGCTAATACACTACAGCTCATTTAAAATAGTGAATAGTTTGTTCTCTATTTCTCTTTTCGAGTGCTCAAATATAGCTTACTTTGGTCTTGCTTCAGTTGTGTTCGGCGTTATCGAAATATAAACCACAGTTTGTAAATAAGCTTGAATTTTTTTATATGCATGCATTAGAAAAAGGTGAAAAAGAATCTTTTTTTTATTTTGTGATACTTTACCACCTCCATTTTTAGCATAAAGGTCTTTTTTTCATGCGGGTGTAACGTGACAGATAGTCCCCCATGATAGAGAGTCCGCTTCCAATTCATTTCTACTAGTAAGCCTCGCCCTAGATTTAAACTTACTTAGTTCAGGCTAACCTTAACCTTTATAACTAAATGGAGGGCAGACTGTCTGTTACACCAAGCCTCAGTTTCTTTACACTGTCTTGCTCCAATTTATCTGTGCATCGAAGTTAGTGTTTCTGGGGGAAATATACAACCTTTAGCTCTGTTTTAGGGGTGTTTGCGTTGCTGGGCGAGGAAGAGTACGTAATAGAGAGACCCGTGGGTATTCAGCGACGTTTCATGTTCTACCGGACCACTACAGGAGCTGCCATAGCGAACTCGGGAATTGAGGCCAAGAGAAGAGAGAATGGCGTTCTGGAGTGTGTTTTTACGCCGGAGTTGTTATACACGGTACTCAAAATTCTTTTTAAAAGAGCTTAAAGAGCTGTATAATTTGTTGGCTAGAAAATGTCCAAATACCTTCAGGCCCGTAGCCAGCAAAAGGGGGGTCCTTTTTCTGAAAAAGTGGACCTTTCGCCATGAAACCTTCGAGTACCTAGGTGAAATTTTACCCAGAGAGGAGCTTTTCCCCATCAAAAAAGGGGGGGGTCTTTCGAACCCCTCGAACCCCTCTTGGCTACGGGCCTGGCCTTTAGGATACATGTGCTCATTTTATTTGGCTGTTTTATCACATCCACACAGGATTACGTTCGTATAGTTTAAATTTTAACTTTCATTAATAATAAGTTTTTAAAATATTGGAAAAAATGTCCACAGAAAAAGTGGGCAAACTGTAAATGACCTGCTATCATTCTCTATCAGCATGAATGAGATGCAAACCTGATTTTTTACGTAGAACCAACAAAAAAACGAGCTAAGATGTTAAGAATTTTATAATTATCAAAATACGGGTATATTTGTATTTGTATATTTATATTTGTATTTGTATATTTATATTTGTATAAAAAAATACGCAAACAGTGTGGCATTATATTGTTATGACAAAATATACCAGTGCTAAACTTATTTCTTTTATTCTTTAAAATGTTACAGTTTAAAGGACGCTTAAGGAACTACAAAGGTGAACTTTCGGAAGTGCACACGGTGGACTTAAGTCCTGACCAGCAAATGGAGGACTTTGTGCGGTCAGTTATTGCGTCCAGCGCGGGGTTTGAACAGTCTGCAGATGCCTACTTGCTCTTGTGTGGGGAGAGATATTGGCATATTGACAACTTCGATTGGGGAGTGAAGCAACTGTACAAGTGAGTACTTTTCAAGAACGCGTTTTACTTTTTACATCAAAGTAATGTGAAAACAGCGACTTATTTAGACTTTGGAACGTTGTCCATGTAAAAGGGAAAAGGCCCCTTTTTTAGGTGTGAGGAGAATATTTGATTTTTACTACATTTTTTGTAAATTTTGAACTTTGAATATCTCATATTTAGGTAGAATACTGAGACTGGCGGGAAACTTCGTTGTAATGAATACAAATATTTTTTATCATTTTTACTACACTAGTAATTATTTTAATAATTTAAAGGTTTAAAAAACAGGCTGTATGAAAGAGGTGTTGCTTAGTACTGACTGGCTACCTCATATCTTCACCCAGCTCCTCGTAAAAGAAAAAACCATTCAAACATTCTTATAACTGAATACTTTTTGCCTTGTAGTTATTGGAAAGGCACAGCTTCTGAGTACCTCCTGTTTATAGAGATTGCCAAGGAAGTGCACATTATCAATCCTATAGATGACGAGAATGTGGAGAAGGAATCGTTTACCGTCGGATATACGGCTGACGTGAAGGAAGAAGTGAAGGCAAGGTTTAACATTCCTAGCTTGGAAGACGTGTCAATCAGTGACACAAAAAAAGCTGATGAGTGTGAGATCTACACCGTCCGAATACTGAAAGTGAAAGTGAAAGTGGTCAACCCCCCGGATACTCTCACATTGTACTTCTTTAAGAGCCAGGACGTGAAAGAGATGGTCGAGAAGGAACTGGCCATTAATGACAGCAGTGACCAGAGCATAGAGATTCACCACAGGAAAGATTCAGTACATGAACATTTTGTGTCCGACGTCACGGTAATCGTGAACAAGGACATCACACTCCACGTGACTGCCTTTGACGGCAGGCAAGATGACGTTGTTGTCAAAACGTACTCTACAATCGAGCAATTGATGTACCAACTTAAAGAACAGAACCTCGCGGAGTGTGACAGCGACGGTTTCACGCATTCTCAAAAAGAGTGCCAAGTAAACGAAGTGGAGTACCGCTGGACGGACTCCAAGTCTTTGTACCTTGCTCTGGAAGGCTTCTCGAATGGCTCCACAGTCGTTGTAAAACCTACCATATTCATCTACACCATCCGATACAGAGGCAAAGGGTCAGAGGAGGAGCTTTCTATTAGAATTGAGGCGTATAAACAAGTGGCAGACCTGGTAGAACGGACTGAGAAGGAATGTGATGAAAAGGGCCTAAATCTCTCGAAAGGATTTTTCTTAGTAAGAGGCGACAGCGAGATTCTAGACACAAGTATGGCCTTGAGGTGGGTTTAATTAAATTTCCCAAAAATTTGTGACTCATTTTTAATTCTATTCTTTACTATATTGTGCCGTTTCTGTATATTTCTGTATTCCGTCCCATGCCATTCTATGTGGACAGGCCCTCATAAACGATGTTTGAAAGGTTATCCTCCAAATATTTTCAGAGAACTCGGTGGCAGTCAAGATTTGACAATACTGCCTCCCCAATCAGACGTGTGCATCGTAGAGTATGACACACTGGAAGAGATCGGTACAGTCTCTGACGTCACGGTGGAAACAACTATACAGGAAGTTCTTGATAAGATACGCCAGCTCTTGGGAAAGCGGGTGAGGCCATTTTTTATATTCTTTCTTATATGTCGCTTTAGTGTTGATGTGGCTTTGTTTTACTTATTTGTCGAACATGTTACATCAACTCATATTTTGGTCTATTGAAAAACTATTTGTTCCATTTTTATGCAGAGCTGAACACGTATGCCTTTTTGATGATAAGCTTCTCTTACGAAAATGACAAAAACTCGTAACTTAATAGATCTTTTTTAACATGTAGATGTTATTTATCATTTATTTTTTGTTTCTTTTCTTGGGGTAATAAATAAAATTTATTACAAATAAAGCAGATGTCTGATTCGGACCCTCCATAAACCTGTGTGTCTTCGATAAAAGATCATATCATTAAATTAACTGTAGATTTGGCCTTCAAACATATAGTATGTTTTGTTACACAGGAAGGCAACCTGGATGATGCTAGCGTGGAAGAAAGGCACATCTGTATAGAGTTCGAAAACAACAACAGCTTCACCACTTTTTATAACACGGTGAGTAGGCCCTATATTTGATAGGCGGAACCTTTGTTCTGCCATAGCACGGGGCAAGGAACCATATGGTGTGACAGGCCTACCATAAATCAATGATCGTAGACGCTGAAGGGCAGACGTATGTTACTTATTCTCTGTGATATTTTATGATAAAGAGATAATCAACTTTTGAAACGGTAAACTGGGGGACAGACATACCAGTAGNTCTCACACACACACACGCACACGCACACACACACACGCATACCGGTGTCATATTGCTCAGATAATTGAATCTACCAATAAATCCTCAAACAAAAACTACTTTATAATGTAACTCGAGTCTATCTTAACGCAAAAATCTAGATCGCATCCATTCTGTAGCCTATTCCGGGGATTAAATCAATGTCACAGCCAGGTGTCACTGTGACCCACACGTGCTGTCCCCTGTTGTCTGGTTGTTTAGGTAAACAAAGATGTCGGTCATCACGCAGATATTTTACAGGTAGACGACAATTGTGTGAAGGAAGATGTTCAGCTGAGAGACGTTTTTGTGGATAAGCGATGGAGTTGCTGTAAGTGTGAAATAATATGTTTTTATGTTCTCACTGGCCACTAGCCTGACTAGCAACCAGCATTCACGAAAGTATCGTAAGGCACCGTCTTATGACTAAGCAAATTCCATTTCACTGGCTTGATGAGGGTCGTACTCCTCCCCTTAGTCCCTTGCTTAGTATTATGCAAGCCCGTAGCCAGAAATTTCAGAGGAGGTGCTTTCTTTTCAGGAAAAGGTGGGTATACATAGATAAATTTTTACCCAGAGCATGCTTATTCCTAACAAAAAGGGCGGTTCGTTCGACCCCCCCCCCCCCTCCTTGGCTACAGGCCTGTATATAGGCCTATATATAGGCTATATAATACTAGAGTGGAGAGATTTCTTGAGGAAGTATGTTTTCGTGTCTACCTCAACCTACATTTTAAGTTATTGCATGTCGCTAGGCGCCAAAGCGGTATTTTACAATGTTTGACATAATAAGCCTATCAGAGCGTAGCTCTCCATTGTGTCAGTGTTGTGTTCTGTTAATCGATCGCCGATGTTCACTGCACATGCTAAGAGAAATATAATCGATGACATAATACATGTAATACACGACATAACCTCTTAGGTAAATATTCTGTCTTGACTCAGGTTTAACACCAAACAGATGACCAGAGCTCGTTTAAGACAAATTCACCAGAGTATACTGGTTTTATTGGTATGTCACCTGCATTTTTCAGTCAGTTTGGTCGACGTAGGTCAACCACAGGTTCGTCTCCTGCTTGTGCAATCATATAGTCAGAACGCCATACTAGCTGGTTTTGTGAAATGAAATGTCGTTTTAATTGTATTCTCAGGTGAGAAGAACAAACATGGGAAGTGGGGCCAGTAAGAAAAAGGTCATAAACAACCGTGTCGAGTATGACGTCCAAAAACATGTAGCAGACGTCGGCAGCAAAAACGTGGGAGACGTAACAGAAAAATCACGTCATGATAATTCTGCTCCACTGATAGAGGACCTGGAAGAGGTGATTGAACCTGCCATTCGTAAGGTGTGTTTACCCCATATTGTTATACAGACCAATATTTTTCAAAGTGTTACACTTACAGAATGTGGAAAGTGGATTGTTACACCCAGTTTCTTTTAATGTCTTAACTATTAGTGACATATACATTAGTTATAGCTACCACTTATTTCAACAGAGGATCTAGGGATGGAAACAGTGGGCTACAGACCCCCTCTAAACGAAACGGGACAAAACCAAATTATTTCGACTACTTCCCCACCACTGTGGCTTAGATACTTTTATAGAATTGTCCTCGATCACTATCTTATAATTGTCAAGCAAATCGAGGCAATCATTTCCATCTTTGCTCCCTCCCCCCCCCCC
>NW_019773736.1:1043965-1087662 GCF_001039355.2 Lingula anatina
CCCCCCCCCCCCCACCCAGCAAAACCAATGTATGTTGATTCACGGAGCGCTTAAGAGAGACGACTGAAAGGAGTAACGACATTTACTATTTGACAGGGGTGATCGTGCGGATTCAGCAGTGCCCATCTATGGTTTTATCTTTCAGGAAGTAGCTGTACCTCTCGGCAGCGCGCCAAGGACCTCGGGTAGTCATGATAGCTCCACACAACACCAAGAGAGCAGGTCTGATGAGAAGACAGAAAGCAAGGACAAAGAGGATGACGAAGGAACAGAAGAAGTTGACATTTCCCATGAGCCAAATAATGCAACACAGCCAAATGAATATCTGGACAGAGAACCAAATGACAAGAACCTTGATGATGATTTTAGAAGTACATGCATCGCCAATGAAAACGAAACATCGCCGTCTGATGAAGATGCATCACCCGATGCATTAGGAGTGTCGAAGGCTAAGCCAGAGACCGAGTGCATCATAGCAGTTGAACCAACCAAGGAAATAAAGAAACCATTTAAACACGTCTGGCAGATATTCGGAATGTACGCCTCTGTTGTAAAGGAAAACCAGGCCAAGAACCTCCCAGGCGTGGCGCTGAAAGTTGGCAAAGAACTGAAAGCGGTGGAGAAAGAACTCCACGAACGGTACAAAACACGGAAAGAGTTGCAGTATTTCGCCAAAATCGGTCTGACCACTAAATGTATGAAATGTTGTCTAGTGAAAGCCAAGATCAAAGATTTCCTATCAGTGTGGCAGGATTCAACAGGAGCACTCGCTCTGTCTTTACTTCTCCGTAGACTTAAACGGCAGTTGGAGATAACTAAATCATATAACGAAACAGAAAGCATGGATCTTCACAATCCACTAGGAAATACGAAGGCAGAAATGGTTTGTAGTTTTACGTTTTTTTTTCTGGATGTAGTAATTATCCAATGAGCGTTAAATCGACAACTAAAGAATATAGCTGTGTATTTGTGCACAATTAATTACACAGAAAATATCATCTTAATGCTACAGACGACACGTTACATACTAACGCATACGTAGTATAAGGTAGCTTTTAATGAGTGAACGAAACTAATGTTTAATCCTGAATCTGGCACTTCTCATGAACGATCAGTATCACGTAATTTTGTAAGCAAGCCGTCAACTGCCGCAAACATGTTATGGTAAACAAAATGTTCTAAAATTCTGTCAAATTTTAGAAATACGAAGATATTAAATGTCAGATATGCATACTTGAGTCTTTAATCAATCAGTCAATAAAACACGCTTAATTTTGATACTGCTCTTGCGGTGCCTTTGGTTCTAAACTGGCCCTATGAAGTTCTCAGTTTTCCGATTACAAATTACAGGTTGCAAATTTGGCAGGGAGCGGGGCAGAAGCGCTCGACCGTGCTGACGAGTTCGGTTTGACTAACGTAGGTGAACACATCTTAGAAGACGCCCTAGATCTAGGAGACGGGCTACCGTACATTAAGACGGTCCTGTCCATCATACGCAGCGTGTATCGGATATTTAAAGCCAACGCAACGCTGTTAAATGACGCCATGGACTTACTCCGTACCATCAGGAATGTTGAGGTGATTCTTGGGGGTACCATCATCGCTAAAGACGACAAATCCGCGTTCCTCCTCGAACAACTGATGGACGTCCTAGACCAGGCGGAATTCTACGTCATCCAGTGCATCATGCCTGACCAGAACGCCGTTGCCAAGGTACTCAAGGCCACATCGCGGGCGGATACGCTGCAGCAGCTTAAAGAGGACATAGTAAAACAGCTTAACCAGGCTATGTTCGCTGAGACCATGAAACAGAGCGAGGTCCTGCAGACGCTAGACCAGAAGGCGAACAAGATGCTGGAACTGAAAGTGACATTAGAGCAAATTGTAAGTACCACTGTCACAATTAGTGCTTTTGGAGGATTTTGTACTAGAGTTTCACATTGTAATACACGGGTAAAGGTTTCTGTGGTAATTATTTCTAATAGAATGATTTTCATCTGAATTTTTAACAATGCAACCACAAGATGGTTGGCAAAATAAGGTTATTTTAAAAATATTACAGACCTAAACCAGCTCTTCTTATTGTTATTTAAGGAGACGAACCAGCGAAATCAAACCAATGATATACAGGAAATGAAAGAGAGCCTGCAACAAATAATGGAGGGACTGAGTGAGTAGTTTAAGTTTAAAATCACCCAATTTAAGAAATATTTGGCCCTTTCTGTTTGGCAATATTACCAAACAATCTTTCAAATCGAAAACTAGATGTTAACGATGCCTTATTGTCTTGACTGTGATTTTCATTTCAAAAGTTGTTTCTGGTGACAAAACAAGATGTAAAGCAAATGACAAATAATATAAAACACAGTACGTCAGTATGAATTGACATTTTATTTTTGCCTCTCACACCAGCACCGTCCAAGTACAAACCGGCCAATGGGAATTATCTGGAAATCGGCCCCTACAGAGTGCAGGTTCAAGGTGGGCGCCATTTTAAAACTGCCGAGGGGGAGTACGTGGAGCTAGGCAGTGGATATAACTATCGTCTGCTACTACGGAATGGCACGAAACGAAAATGCCAAGCTGAAGTCCATATAGACGGCCATAAAATCGGTTTGTATTGAATTCGATGCTCATTAAAAATAGTTAATAGTTTGTTCTCTATTTCTCTTTTCGAGTGCTCAAATATAGCTTACTTTGGTCTTGTTTCAGTTGTGTTGGGCGTTATGGAAATATTCAAATCACAATTTGTAAATACTCTTGAATTTTTTTTTATGCATGCAGTAGAAAAAGGTGAAAAAGAATCTTTTTATTTTGTGATACTTTACCACCTCCATTTTTAGCATAAAGGTCTATTTTTCATGCCGGTGTAACGTGACAGATAGTCCCCCATGATAGAGAGTCCGCTTCCCATTCATTTGTACTGGTAAGACTCGCCCTAGATTTAAACCCACTTACGTCAGGCTAACCCTAACAATTATAACTAAATGGAGGGCGGACTTTCTGTTACACGGAGTCTCAGTTTCTTCACACTGTTCTGATCCAACTTAACTGTGCATATAAGTTAGTGTTTCTGGGAAAAATATTAAACCTTTAGCTCTGTTTTAGGGGTGTTTGCGTTGCTGGGCGAGGAAGAGTACGTAATAGAAAGACCCGTGGGTATTCAGCGACGTTTCATGTTTTACCGGACCACTACGGGAGCTGCCATAGCGAACTCGGGAATTGAGGCCAAGAGAAGAGAGAATGGCGTTCTGGAGTGTGTATTTACGCCGGAGTTGTTATACACGGTACTCAATATTCTTTTTAAAAGAGCTTAAAGAGTTGTATAATTTGTTGGCTAGAAAATGTCCAAAATACCTTCAGGCCCGTAGCCAGCAAAAGGGGGGGGGGGTCTTTTTCTGAAAAAGTGGACCTTTCGCCATGAAACCTTCGAGTACCTAGGTGAAATTTTACCCAGAGAGGAGCTTTTCCCCATCAAAAAAGGGGGAGTCTTTCGAACCCCTCGAACCCCTCCTGGCTACGGGCCTGGCCTTTAGGATACATGTGCTCATTTTATTTGGCTGTTTATCACATCCACACAGGATTACGTTCGTATAGTTTAAATTTTAACTTTCATTAATAATAAGTTTTTAAAATATTGGAAAAAATGTCCACAGAAAAAGTGGGCAAACTGTAAATGACCTGCTATCATTCTCTATCAGCATGAATGAGATGCAAACCTGATATTTTACGTAGAACCAACAAAAAAACGAGCTAAGATGTTAAGAATTTTATAATTATCAAAATACGGGTATATTTGTATTTGTATATTTATATTTGTATTTGCATATTTATATTTGTATTTGTATATTTATATTTGTATAAAAAAATACGCAAACAGTGTGGCATTATATTGTTATGACAAAATATACCAGTGCTTAACTTATTTCTTTTATTCTCTAAAATGTTGCAGTTTAAAGGACGCTTAAGGAACTACAAAGGTGAACTTTCGGAGGTGCACACGGTGGACTTAAGTCCTGACCAGCAAATGGAGGACTTTGTGCGGTCAGTTATTGCGTCCAGCACGGGGTTTGAACAGTCTGCAGATGCCTACTTGCTCTTGTGTGGGGAGAGATATTGGCATATTGACAACTTCGATTGGGGAGTGAAGCAACTGTACAAGTGAGTACTTTTCAAGAACGCGTTTTACTTTTTATATCAAAGTAATGTGAAAACATCGACTTATTTGGACTTTGGAACGTTTTCCATGTAAAAAAGGAAAAGGCCCCTTTTTAGGCGTGAGGAGAATATATCTATTTCATTTTTACTACATTTTTTGAAAAATTTGAACTTTGAATATCTTATATTTAGGTAGAATCCTGAGACTGGCGGGAAACTTCGTCGTAATGAATACAACCAATTTTTTGTATCATTTTTACGTTACTAGTAATTATTAAAACTGGTTATATGAAAGAGGTGTTGCTTAGTACTGGCTGGCTACCTCATACATGTATCTTCACCCAGTTCCTCGTAAAAGAAAAAAAAAACATTCTTATAACAGAATACTTTTTGCCTTGTAGTTATTGGAAAGGCACAGCTTCTGAGTACCTCCTGTTTATAGAAATTGCCAAGGAGGTGCACATTATCAATCCTATAGATGACGAGAATGTGGAGAAGGAATCGTTTACCGTCGGATATACGGCTGACGTGAAGGAAGAAGTGAAGGCAAGGTTTAACATTCCTAGCTTGGAAGACGTGTCAATCAGTGACACAAAAAAAGCTGATGAGTGTGAGATCTACACCGTCCGAATACTGAAAGTGAAAGTGAAAGTGGTCAATCCCCCGGATACTCTCACATTGTACTTCTTTAAGAGCCAGGACGTGAAAGAGATGGTCGAGAAGGAACTGGCCATTAATGAAAGCAGTGACCAGAGCATAGAGATACACCACACGAAAGATTCAGTACATGAACATTTTGTGTCCGACGTCACCGTGGTCGTGAACAAGGACATCACACTCCACGTGACTGCCTTTGACGGCAGGCAAGATGACGTTGTGGTCAAAACGTACTCTACAATCGAGCAGTTGATGTACCAACTTAAAGAACAGAACCTCGTGGAGTCCGACAGCGACGGTTTCAAGCATTCTCATAAAGAGTGCCAAGTAAACGAAGTGGAGTACCGCTGGACGGAATCCAAGTCTATGTACCTTGCTCTGGAAGGCTTCTCGAATGGCTCCACAGTCGTTGTAAAACCTACCATATTCAGCTACACCATCCGATACAGAGGTAAAGGGTCAGAGGAGGAGCTTTCTATTAAGATTGAGGCGTATAAACGAGTGGCAGACCTGGTAGAACGGACTGAGAAGGAATGCGATGAAAAGGGCCTAAATCTCCCGAAAGGATTTTTCTTAGTAAGAGGCGACAGCGAGATTCTAGACACAAGTATGGCCTTGAGGTGAGTTCAATCAAATTTCCCAAAAAGTTGTGACTCACTTTTAATTCTATTCTGACGACCAATATTCTGTGCCGTTTCTGTATATTTCTGTATTCCGTCCCATGCCATTCTATGTGGACAGGCTCCTTTAAACGGTGTTTATAAGGTCATCCTCCAAATATTTTCAGAGAACTCGGTGGCAGTCAAGATTTGACAATATTGGCTCCCCAATCAGACGTAAGCATCGTAGAGTATGACACACTGGAAGAGATCGGTACAGTCTCAGACGTCACGGTGGAAACAACTATACAGGAACTTCTTGATAAGATACGCCAGCTCTTGGGAAAACGGGTGAGGCAATTTTTATATTCCTTTTAATATGTCGCTTTAGTGTTGATGTGGCTTTGTTTTACTCATTTTTCGAACATGTTACATCAATTCATATTTTGGTCTATTGAAAAACTATTTGTTCCATTTTTATGCAGAGCTGAACACGTAGGCCTATGCCTTTTTGATGATAAGCTTCTCGTACGAAAATGACAAAAACTCGTAACTTAATAGATCTTTTTAACATGTAGATGTTATTTATCATTAATTTTGTGTTTCTTTTCTTGGGGTGGTAAATAAAATTTATTACAAATAAAGCAGATGTCTGATTCGGACCCTCCATAAACCTGTGTGTCTTCGATAAAAGATCATATCATTAAATTAACTGTAGATTTGGCCTACAAACATATAGTATGTTTTGTTACATAGGAAGGCAACCTGGATGATGCTAGCGTGGAAGAAAGGCACATCTGTATAGAGTTCGAAAACAACAACAGCTTCACCACTTTTTATAACACGGTGAGTAGGCCCTATATTTGATAAGCGGAACCTTTGTTCTGCCATAGCACGGGGCAAGGAACCATATGGTGTGACAGGCCTACCATAAATCAATGATCGTAGACGCTGAAGGGCAGACGTATGTTACTTATTCTCTGCGATATTTTATGATAAAGAGATAATCAACTTTTGAAACGGTAAACTGGGGGACAGACATACCAGTAGGCCTACATATTGAAATAGGCAAGACGCCATTTGTAAAATTTGTGTAGTGTATTAATTTATATGATGAGTAAAAACGACCAATTTTTCCCCTGTACCCTTTTCTGCAATTAATATAGCGACTGTTATCTCAACTTCAGATGATCAACGACAAAGATGATCTGAAAGACACGCTTCCCGTTTCCCTGCTGATTGCTGCTCCACCTACCGTCAAAATGATAGAATCTCGACCCATGGAGGTGACACTGGACATCTTCAGTGAAAACCTGTCCGGCTCATGGCAGAAGAAAGTGATTACAGAGTCCTGCTCTACCGTGGCTCTGGTTTTAAGGAGACTGATAGATGGCGCTGTGAAGACGAGTGAAACTGGGAATGTAGTTCAGGATGAAAATGAGTACAAGCTCAGATTTCTAAAACCCGAGTGGCTTTTTATTCGTGGAACCAAAACAAAAATTCCATTTGAAAGACGCTGTTTAGCACAACTTGGTATCGGTCACGAGTCAACTATTAAGTTAACAGGTAAAGCATATGTGGCAGTGGCCTACTCTGTGAAGAAATACTTCTTTAGTTGTTCTGTGCAAGTTTTTATCACAATTTTGATATCGTTTCAGAATTTAAAATTTAACTGGAAATTGGCCTCTTTTATTATGCCTCAGCCATTTTCTTAAGTTGACATTAAATTTTGAAACTCTGTATTTTATTTTATTTTATTTTATTATTTTTTGTATGATCGCACGTACAGTGCCCTCTTACTTCCATAGTGTCCTCATACTACATTGTACTGTACGGTAGTATTTACTTCATACTTTTATATTTTCCAGACACATCTCTATATGAAATAGAAGAAATGGAAAAATTACAAGCAAAACTTAAAATGGAAATGGATGACCTAGATATGGAGTATGGACTTCATACTTAAAATATTAATGTGTTTCTTCTAGGATCCAAAATATTATATTATTTTGGATCCTAGGTTTCTTTAATAGAAGGCCAAGTCATTAAGAAAACGATGTCCTTTCAATTATTTGGATATTCCTAATTCTTTTACACTAAAATGCAGTGCAATAAAGTTTAAGCCTGTGGGTCGTAGTGTGTTCGGTGATGTGCCGATAAAGTCTATTTTTGATACTGTCTTCCTTACTGTCATAAAACTTATGTTGTTTTGCAGGAGGTTAAAGCGAAAAGAAAAGTTGTCACGAAGACTTAAAGAATACCACAGGGAGCTAGACGATCGGTAAGACTAAACTTTTCGTTTATTATAATTTTTGTCTTTAACTTCTTGTTAGATGTGGAACTTAAATGCAAGTCATTTCAAGAATGTGCATAATAGTGATTATGCTGTTGTTTAAAATCAATTTTATTAGACTTACTAAAAGTAAACTGCAAAACCTACAGTACAAAATGAATGTAATGTTTTTAATATAAAAGTGATATACTTATATCGTGTCATTCGACCTGCAAATGTATGCAGCTTATAGTTATATCAAATTTCATGTTCATAGCCAATATGATGGTTTCCCCAATTCTCACTGGCGCATTGATGTCAAATAAATTGCCTTACCTCACTACGGACAAATTTTTAGGGGATTGTGTCACCCGTCCGCTGTGCCCTTCGACTTTAAAATATTTGTATTTATACCAGCATTTTAATATGTCTCCTGATCTTTAGCCCACTTATAAAGATGAAAGCCGCCGAGCGCAAACTTAGATATATACTTGACGCTGACGAAGCACTCCACAGCATTAGTGACTATAGGGTATGTTCCGGTGCCACCACGCTGCAGGGAGGAAGCAGGCAGGAGTTTGAGCCGGTAGAACCCTTCCCGTTGGACCACTCTAATAGCGTTGTGTTAAGTTTGCGCATGGTAGCCAGGTACGTGTGCTTGTTTTATGGGTGGCGTTTACGACGGGAAGCCAGCTGCGCACTCTCGAATACGGAAAATGAGAGAGAGAGAGAGAGAGAGAGAGAGAGAGAGAGAGGAAGGGGGAGAGAGAGAGATCCACTGTAAAGCCAATAGCTTTCATGAGCGATTAGCACTTTTCACGCCACGGACGATATTGCATATCTTGGGACGCCCATCTCTTCTCGTAACGTTTCTTCTAAACATATAGACTTATTTTGAAAGAACATTTTGATTAAAACCGATTTATTATCATTACGTAAAATGCAGCAATAGACAATATTCTTATGCAAAATTGTGCTATTTGATCAAAGGGAATTTTTCTAGGTGTCCTTCAGTCATGTATTGAAAGGTTATCTGCCATTTTTTTCAGAGTGGGCTCGGAGTGCCCGTTGCCGCTAGATGACGAATGCATTCCACTGGCCTCGGTTCGTCTCCTGGACAAGCCCATCCACACTATGGTGCGACCAATAGATGGCACTACTGTCAAATGCGAAGCCCCGCCCCCTTTGCCTGATTGACAGTGTTATATATTTCCATCTCTTCTCAGTTTTGTGTCCAGTGGTTTTAAAAAGTATTTTGAAAAGCATTGTACGATATATATTCTCAACAGATATTTTCTTCCATTTGCAAGTGTGACTTTCGGGGCATATACAATGTATATCTACAGACTTTATCATGGCATCGCACATGCTCAATGTTCTCGCCTGGTGAGGACTTTATGTCAAAAATGCACTGAGGATGGAACAATTACCCTTTTTGAATCCTGATCCTACTGAGCACCTGTTGGATGTGCACATTGCAGAGGAGAACCAACCCCTCTAATACTCTGGAACATCTCCGTCTAGTTAACCATTAATAGATATTTAAAAAGTAAAAAAGACTTGTTACTTTTACTGAAAGCATGGCGCACTGCCTTTAGTACTTGGCACGAACACACTATTATCAAGTGTATAGTTAGGAGCTCGGTCTGGCGGTAATTTAAAATAAGAGTTACACAGAGAACATATAACTCTTTGATTTTAAATGGATTTAAATAAACGATAAAAGGTATGGAGATCTAAACCGGTGTTTTGTTTTTCTGTGCCATAAATCATGTTAGATATGGTATCAAGAATGAAAAGCTGGTATATATACAGCTGCAGTGTGATGATACAAAAAACACGTGAACTTGGAAGTGTGACAGCCTTTACGATAAAGAGTTAATTTATATATGAATGTGTTTAGATACTTTAATTATAGATTTTAAAAACGTCTTCATCATATCACGTTTAATAACTTTAAAACATTGAATATTTGTTAACCCCAAAGCTTGATAAGTTCACCATCAGTACATGACAGGGGTACACTTAAGGTTTCCTATCAAGGTTTATTATAGGATAAAATTGCTTTCTTCAAGTCGAATTTATTCTTGAAGAAAGCAATTTTATCCTACACCCGAATTATTGCTTAACCACACACATTCATGTGATTGTACATTTCGTAAAAATCACTTTGTTCTCACCTTAACCTAAGGTTTGTATATCTGCTACCAAGGCCAAATTATTAATTGGAACTTTTACGATAACTTTTCACAGATAATTCTCTGGCTATTTCTGCGCACTGTCCAGCGAGAATTTTTTGCACAGAATTCCAGAAATGATGTCATTGCTCATCTGGTCTATGGTAGAGGGTTACCACTGAAATGAGACGTAAGTGTTGTCAGGTGACACACTAGGCATCACAACATCGAGGAGTTGTCCACTCGATAGAACGGATTGCATATTAAAAGTAGGGTGCAGAGAGGCAGGAATAGCATTTATTTACGGTCGTATAGATTGCCTAAAAGATATAAACTGTAAACAAGAGTAGCAATGCTTTAAATAGAATCAGTTATATAACATCAGACGTCGGACCCCCGTTCTTCCGGAGATATACACATGTATCAAGCCTCAGATCGAAAGATCACTTTCTTTTGTTTTTAGAAAGGGAGTGACCACAAACAGGCACTATACTTGATGAATAATAAATGGTAGAAGTGGTGAATTGTTAGCTGCTGCCTATTCAGTTTAAGGATAGATTCCATATATAATTAACTTGAGCACGCTAACTAGACACGAGTGACCAGTGACAAACTTAAAAAGGCACTGACGTAAACAACTTGTTTTGATGTGCCTACTGTTAGTGATAACTACATGTGCGACAAAAATAGCATATATGATTTTGTTTACGAAATTCATTTCACCTGATGACAAACAAACATTGATGTCAGAGGACACACTTTTCAGGAGATACACTCTTCACCCCATTTCGTTTTGTCTTCACCCATACTCAGGTCGCCGTGACTTGCAAGCCACAACATATTGTTTTTGGTACGTCTACGAGACCGACCTCACTTTGTATTAATTATAAGCTGATTTGATATTTGAATGAGTGTGCACGTGCGTGCACTAGAGAGAGAGAGAGAAATTGAGACCAGTATAAATGTGTGTGTGTGTGTGTGTGTTAAATACTGATTTTTAGAAGTTTATTCCATAACAGCGGCAGAAGATGGTGACTGCAATCTTTTAAGAACACGGTGTGGCAATGCGCGTTTCTCTTTTGATTAATAAACCAAGCCTAAGTTGTCTCTATTATTTTAAAAAGACCCGCAGAAGAAAATGCCGAATGCGAGATCAAAACCCGAACCTTTGCCTTTGAGAAACAGTTTAAGTGGTATTTTTGAAGCGTTTGTGAGACAACCTTTTTCATATTGTGATTTTAACAACCTGCTTTTTAAAGACCAATCTAATTGTATTGTCTCAGAAATATTGAATCAAATGTAATTACCATCATTTCAAATCTAAAAATTAATGTTCGACTGAACTCACTTTTTTAAGACCAAAGCTTTCTGCAAAACATTGAAGATTAATTAAGGTATTTTTAAATCTATAAAACATGTGATTTATAAACATCCATGATAAAAGACAATATTGTCGCGATGTTTCATTTTTTGAAGCCTGCCATTGTTTGTGGTTCCATTAAAACCGAACCTTAATAGATGCTATGCGTCCAACATGAAGGTGTTGTTGACATGGACAAAAAAATTTTATAATGACATAAATGTTAGTTGAACTGTCCCAGGCTAGTTCTCTGCCTTGTTTTTAACTAACATAGTGTGGGTCAGTGCTTAGTGCAGGTGTACCTTCAGAAGATATCAAACTTTCAGGAGTAAATCTGTATGGAAGACTAGCCCCCTTAACTGATTCTACGCCCTCAATAAATATTTAACATTGCAATGGCGGAGGGGGGTGCAGTGGGCACATGCACCTCTTTTAGATTCTTGGTTGCCTTCATTTAAGAAGGTATCAAAATACCCTTTCCTCATTTTTTTCACTGCACGGACAAGACCAAACAAGTGACTATTCTAGTGCTCTGGAGCTAATAATACACTGTTTCATATTCACCTTGCTTTGATCCGCATTTTTTATCCATACCCCCCCCCCCAACTAAATCTCTGGAGTCATAATGCGTGAAGGAACATGATTCCTCATACAAACCCTAAGAAAGAACATTAATTTGGAAATTTCAAATAAAATATCTAATGTAAACATATTAACACACCGATGACAATAATGGCATATCTTGTTATAGACCACCTGTCATAGCGGTCAGTGGCTTCGCCCATAAAACTATTACACTTTTGCCCTTACGACCCGATACAAATGGACGTCACAGTGTGGGTGCGGGTACAATTCCGGAAGCAATCACCACCTGTACCCCCAGCTACCGTAATTGTTTTTCCAATTATAGCCGAGACAAGATATATATAAAGGGTGGACAACTAAATAAACAAGACAATTGTGCTCTGAGGTCCACAAGTAAATTTAGGATTTTTTGAAAGCAACGGAGACAAGTGAGTTTGAACAAAATTAAAGCTGCCATCATGATGCGCTACCTGCTGTGTGCGCTTAGCGCCGTTGCTGCCGTACAATCCCTAACAACATCGCAAATGGAAAACATTAAGGCCCTGCTCGCTAATCTCATTGACACTGCTAACGCCGACAACGAGAGGCCACTGGTTGCCGCTACCGTGCGCCTAGCGTTTCACGATTGCGTTGGGGGATGCGACGGCTGCGTTGACTTTTCGCATGCAGATAACGCCGGACTTCAGACAGTAGTAGGCTTATTAGATGCAATGTATGACGATACATCCAACGGTATCAGCGCCCTGATCTCCCGTGCGGACTTCTACGCTCTGGCAGGTATAGTGGGCGTGGAGGTGGGGGCTTCCTTACAGCTGCGATGTGGCCGAAACTGTGTCAATCCAACCCCCAGCGTCACTTTCCGCTACGGCAGGACAGACTGTAACCCAGCTACAGTCGCCCCGAGGAGCTTTCCTTCCGGTATCGCCAACCTCACAAAGACGCTGCAGTTCTTCGCCAGTGAATTTAGCTTCACGTCTCGAGAAACGGTGGCTCTGTTGGGGGCCCACACCCTTGGGGAAGCTCACCGAGAAAACTCTGGATTCCGGGGCAGGTGGGTTCCTAGGAAAGACTCCTTTGATAACGACTACTTCGTTAAGCTGGCTGACGGGGGTGGTGTTAGCTGGAGTCAGACGAGTTTGCAAAGAGGAACCCTTTACCAATGGAACGGAGACGACGCAAGTGGGCGCGGGCACATGATGTTGAACAGCGACATGGTTCTTTACAGGGATATCAGCCCAAATGCCACTACCGGCCAAACCCTGACTTGCCCTACGAACGTGGCCCTGTGCCCCTATGCCGCCACCAAGGACATTGTGGAGGAGTTTGCAGCCGATAACGCCGGGTGGATGGCGGAGTTTTCCGATGTGTTCGAGAAGATGATCGAACACGGGAGTACAAACCTGCAGCTCCCAGCATAGGGGCTAAAATTTTGTTGTTTAAAAGATATTTTACTTTTCAAATACAAAAATTACCCGCCAACAGAAACTGGCCTATATCTGTTAATTGAAAAATTACATGAATGGTTATGAATAGATGTTCATAATTACGTTTATAATGGACGAAACATGACGACGAGGATTATGATCTGTTCGCTACGGTTCTTGATACATGTATACAATTAATAAATGATTTTCATAGTCTGATAGCTATTCACCAAAATTAACACGACCTTATGATCATTTACATATTTACATAAAGTTTTATTTATTCAGTTTTTATATTAATCTTTTCAACTACATAAATCGGTGGTAGTGTTTTATTTTTTTTCGGGGGGAGGATTACGCTTCTATTATGATTAACTTTACTATATGTTTATTGTTGTTACAATATACATTCCTCTTACAGAGAAAAGTTAATGTCTGTTTTATTGTAAAAAATTCACACTTTATGTTTGAAAGTAATAGCTGTATGGATCACATTAACTGAAAGGTGAAATTAAATAACTATATTTATAACAATAAACGATTTGTTTTCTTTCATTTGAAATGAGAGTTTAATTGATTAAAAATCACAGACATAGATGCTGGATGGAAGAGATGAAGGGAGTTTAGGACCATTTCAATAAGAATAAAGCATTTTCTTTTATTCAATCAACAGCTAATATTACCTCCAATATTCCGCGCCGATGTCTCTCAGAGCATCTTCATCAGGGAATTAAGTATCCATGTGGATAATCTCTATCCAGGAGATAAACCCCGCCCCCTCTAACTGTCTTCAGAAAGGCGGGTATAACATAAAACAGCTGATGAAATTCTCCTCTGACGTTTTAACAAGGTTTTCAGAAAAAAAATCGAGATGCATTATTACGTACCTGGACAATAAGACGCCAAGGGTGGGAGGGAGTGTTTTAGAAAAGAACTTCAGACTGAATTTAGTCTTCGCCTTCATTCCAAAAATTTAGCCTGTTCTATTCATTAGAAAAACGCATGGGCAATGAGTAATATATAACTATAGATCCAAAACATGTTATAAAACTTGTCTAATATGCCACTGAATTGGGCTACTTCTCATTCATCTTTGGTTAAAGTAACCTTAAATTTTGGTGTTAAACATTCGACCAATTTTCAGACAAAAAATTTATTGTGAAGCGGACCCAAGGGTTCACGTCCTCAAGAAAAGAATAAAAAATTGAGACGTTGGCGTAATGTGAAGTGCACATACTTTGGTTTCCTTCATGAAGGATATATCTACCAAAATAAATACTGAAGTAACTGGTGCTGTACATCATTCACCATCTCCTGCCTTTTTTTTCTTTGAAAAAGGTTTAATGCCCTCATTTAAAGGTACACTCCTTGGGTTTGAACCCCTCCAAATGTTTATTTTTGCCATCCACAGCTTCTTATAAAATCTAACATACACCTTAAAAACAATTGAACCTCCTAAATTATTTTTTTCTGGAACGTATCTGATGTTGATGCTTCCATCAAAGCTGAGGAAGATGGCCGCTGATTATAAGACAAGTCATTTTAAACTAAATAAAATTTCAAAAAATTAAATCAAAGGTCGAATTCAAATGCAAAGAGGAATAGATAAATGGTTTGTGAGTGCGAGAAAATTGCTTATTCCCTGGGAAAATCCATTTTGGTGGGTAAATCCCATGAAGTTGCCTATTAAAAGTGCCTTCATGTGAAATTTTATAAGTCTATAACTTAAGATAGACAGCATTTTGTGAAACAAGTCCAAGTAGGGGCTAATGAAACACCTTTATTGACCCGTTTTGAGCGTGTCCACCGCTTAAGTCCAGGATTCTATAACGAGTGAGTTCAATCTAATACCTGCCTTCTATATTTAAATTAAAACAATACGAGTCTCACCCTACCACCACACACACACACACACGCACGCACACACACACACACACACACACACACACATTCACACACACGTGCCAAGCCAATTCGCTCACGAAGCTGACATTTATCGTCTTGTCAATTACACTTGATGTAGGCTTATTACTGGTCATAAGGTATATGTACTTGATGAAAATTATCAGTAGTCCCAAACGTATTGTTGGGGAACTGATAATTTTCATCATAAATATGGCCCAGTATTGGTACGTACCAGAATGTCGTAATCGACAAGGTGGACATTAGTTTCGCAAGGAATCGGAGTTTTGTCTGAAATGGAGGGTTTTCATCAATTGCGTCTGCTCAAAGACAAAACGTCTTTAGAACCCCTGTCTAATTATATAGGTGATCACAGGTGTTAAACACCTACATTCTCCTCACCTGACAGTTAAGATGACACCTCAGACGTTTTTGTTTTTTTTTTTACATGTTATATTTCTGACAAGATATATAAAGGGTGGGCAACCAAATAACCAAGAAGGTATTTTTCTAATCAACAGGGACAAGTGATTTTCAACAAAACAACCACCATGATACGTTATTTGCTGTGTGTGCTCGCGGCTTCTGCCGTGCAATCCCTAACAACGACAGACGTGGAAAACCTTAAGGATTTGCTCACTATTCTTGTTAACACTCAAGACAGCGACGGCGAGAGGCCACTGGTTGCCGCTAACGTGCGCCTAGCTTTTCACGATTGCGTTGGGGGATGCGACGGCTGCGTTGACTTTTCGAATGCAGATAACGCCGGACTTCAGACAGTAGTAGGCTTATTAGATGCACTGTATGGCGATACATCCAACGGTATCAGCGCCCTGATCTCCCGTGCGGACTTCTACGCTCTGGCAGGTATAGTGGGCGTGGAGGTAGGGGCGTCTTTACAGAGGCGATGTGGCAGAAACTGTGTCAATCCAACCCCTAGCGTCACTTTCCGCTACGGCAGGACAGACTGTGACCCAGCAACAGTCGCCACGAGGAGCTTTCCCTCCGGTATCGCCAACCTGACAAAGACGCTGCAGTTCTTCGCCAATGAATTTAGTTTCACGTCTCGAGAAACGGTGGCTCTTCTAGGCGCCCACACCCTTGGGGAAGCTCACCGAGAAAACTCTGGATTCCGGGGCAGGTGGGTTCCTAGGAAAGATTCCTTTGATAACGACTACTTCGTTAAGCTGGCTGACGGGGGTGGGGTTAGCTGGAGTCAGACGAGTTTGCAAAGAGGAACCCTTTTCCAATGGGACGGAGACGACGCAAGTGGACGCGGGCACATGATGTTGAACAGCGACATGGTTCTGTACAGGGATATCAGCCCAAATGCCACTACCGGCCAAACCCTGACTTGCCCTACGAACGCGGCCCTGTGCCCCTATGCCGCCACCAAGGACATTGTGGAGGAGTTCGCAGCCGATAACGCGGGGTGGATGGCGGAGTTTTCCGTCGTGTTCGAGAAGATGATCGAACACGGGAGTACAAACTTGCAGCTCCCAGCATAGGGGTTATATATGGCGTTAGCCCTACCCACGCCACATATACTAAATTATATTGCTGCTGAAAAGATATTTAATTTATTGAAAAACTAGAAGGTTGGTTATCAATGCACAAAACATGACGTGGTGGATTCATCTGTTAGCTAAGATAATTTAACATTAGAATGCTATAGGGCCTATTTTAAAGTTATTTTCATCGTTCGATTGCTAATCACCAAAATTAACTCCATAAAGTTTTATTTATTTGGTTTATGTTCTAATCTTATCAAGTAGATTGATCAATTTTATTTTTTTGTTTACGCTTCTTTTATCACCAACTTTATGTAGTGTCATTGTTACTATACATGTATACATCCCTCTTGAAAACAAATGTTAGCATCTGGTATATTGTAAAATATAGTTTATGTTTCGAAATAAAAACTAACTGTATGGGTAACATTAACTGAAAAGTAAAATTAAATAAATATATATAGTCCTATATAGAAATAAACCAGTTGTTTCCTTTCTCTTAAAATAAAATTTTCACTGATTTAAAATTCGAGACAAAGATCCTGGATGGAAGAGTAGAAGGGCTTTTAAGACCGTTTAAACAAGGTTTTAACCAGGTTTTTATAAAGAAATTCGAGATGCTTTATTATGATCTTGGACAATAAATGACTAAGGGCAGTGACCAAGGTGTGTGTGTGTGTGTGTGTGTGCTTGGGGGGGGGGGGGGGGGTGAGGTCACAAAATTTTAGATCGAAGTTAGTCCTTACTTTTATAACAAACATTTGATCCATTTTGATCCGGAAAAAATGTGCATGAAAGATTGTAGATCTAAAACATGCTATATAATTCTTCTCATTCATCTCTTGTCAAAGTAGACTTAAATTGGTGAAGCAGGCACCATGAAGGCGTTATTTTCTTAGAACGAGTGTCATTGGGATTGAGCTCTAAAATGATATAAGTTATCGGATATAATTCCCTGGTTAAAGCTAAGCTAAACGCCCCTCACCCTAAATAAAACACACACGCACGCACGCACACACACACACACACACACACACACCAGCATGGGTCAAGCCATGTCGCTCACGAAACTATCGATTACCGTCTAATAAATTATACTTGATGGAGGTTAATTGCTGGACATAAGGAACATGCTGGTCTACCGGTGTTCATTGGATTCTTCAATGACCAAAATAACGAGCTATCAACAATGACCCTCATGCTAATTATTGATAAACGGTTGGTGCACGTGCTGACCGAGAAGCAAACAATAACAATTTGCATGATACAAACATATGTGCTTATTTCACTGATTGAAGGTGACCACGGCCCAATGTTGACATCAAGCTTTTCCTTTTCCATTCATTTGAGCCATTGCATGCATGTACGTGTTTCTTTTCCTTTTTTTTTCAGATCAGATAAAAGTTGCATTGGACTATCACTGTAATCGTTTATTACAAAAGAGTTTGATTCACCGAAAGAAAAGGGGAATATACAAACGAATTAGAATTTTACAAAAGATTTTGTTAATTTTTTTCTTATTTAGATAAAATCATTTTCATAAATAGGCCTTCTTTTCCCGGTTAATACCGACTCCCAGCAACCTTACTATAGGCCTATACGTGCTTGCTGATAGCTTTAACATTTGCCTCACTTTTTTTGTCTTCGTAACTTTTTTGTCCTGGTAACCGCGCGGTATAGGCCTACCATGTACTTGGCATGTTTTTTGTAAGACCGAAAACTGCAGCAAGCTTTACTTATGGAACGCAGCAATTATTTTTCAGTTTATATAGCCCTACTCTGCTTCATATAGGCCTACCACCAGTCGACGAGTAAGGCCTTACACTGAGAAAAGCCAATAGATATCTACTTCCTTGGCCAAAGCATCAATCGCAATCATAGGGCTTAGCCGCGTGCTTATTCATTGAACATCACGAAGAAGTATGCTTATCAAAGCTTCACGCGCGTCACTCTCTACTACATTTCAAAGATGGCCGATCAAAGGCTGACAAAATATATTTTGCGGATAATTTTTCTTGGTCTTGTCATATTTGACGAAAGTAGGTGCAGGAATCACACACTGACGATAAAGGTAAATGATTTATTTGTGTGATATGAATTTAAACGTATAGTTTAACACTGCAGATAGAAGAACGATTCAGACTAATTCAACTAATTCAACCTCCAGCTGCTTCCGCGTAGAGCATAGTGACAAACGTGTTGCGCTGCTGCCACTGTTTTCTACAGAAACAGTACACCCTGTCATCACCCCTAGCTGACTGGGCTATGTCACTGGGGCTGTCTCTGATCTTCTGCAGCCAGCGGGGAAGAACTCGGTCACGACATGGTTTAAGGCGGTCGTGATTTGTAACAAACACTGAATTACGTACCTTTATGCGGAAAACCGCTCCAGAAAGCTTTCCAACAATAATCCCGGGGCCTCTCCATAGAGGAGATAGCTTTTTACACTTGCCTTTTATTACAGCAGTGTCCAGGATGTACACAGGGTCCCCCACCTGATACGCGCGTTCCAGCAGACGCAGATCATGGTCCCTTTTCATGCGGTTAGAAGTGGCCTTCATGACCATCCGAGCTGTCTCATGTGCTCTCTGGAGAGTGGACTCCAATTCATTCACATATGCCTCAGGTGATTGTGGTTGGCTCGCCTTCAGGGGGAACATTAGACTTGCAGGCGTGTTAACCTCCCTACCCAGCATCATCATGTTGGCAGAGAACCCAGTCATACGATTAACTAGATGATCGCAGGGCACCAGCAATCTGTTGCAGATGTACGTCCCACTGCTTCTGGGATTTGCCAACAAAACACAGTACAGCATCCATGAGGGTGCGGTTGTAGCGCTCTACCTGCCCATTCGCTGACGGCCTGTAAGGGGTAGTCCGGGTCTTGTGAATTTCAAGGACTTTGCACAGTTCAGCGAACAGCCTAGACTCGAAGTTTCTCCCCTGGTCTGTGAGGATCTCCATGGGGGTTCCAAACCGAGAGAAGAAATGGTTCACTGCTGCTTGTGCAGTTTCTTGTGCTGATTGTGATGGGACGGGAATGCACTCCACCCATTTTGTGAACTGATCCACAATCATCAACACATATTCATTCCCCTGAGCTGTCTTTGGCAGGGGGGCCAGGAAGTCTAGTTGGAACCGCTCCATGGGGGCTCCTGCCTGAAATTCTGTCAGAGCACATTTGCCTTGTCGTGTTGTCTTTTTGTTCTGGTTACACAGAGGACAACCGACCACATACCTGGACACATCACGACTGAGGCCATACCAGAAGAACTTCTCTTTAACTCATTCCGTGGTACGGGCCACCCCTTGGTGTCCAGCAGAGGGCAAGTCATGGTGTAAGGCTATCGCTTGCTCTGTCATGCTCTTTGGAAGCACCAAGAATTTATCTTCTGAGTTAGGGTCTGTGCGATACAGCACCCCATCTATTTGGACCAATAATTCCTTATTCAGCCAGTAGTGCTTAGCAGCGGGGCTAGCTCTAAACAAAGCTGAGGAATCTGGTACAGACCCATCCTCTAACCATTGCAGCACAAAGGTGAGGTCCGTGTCTTTGGACTGGGCCGCCTTTAAATCCTCAACGCTGTACCCCCAACTCGTACGGAGTTGTCCATTTTCAGCAGATGAGGGTATTGGACCCGACCCATCCTGATTACCACTATAACTAGAGCTCCGGGTGCCTACCATGTTTACACTAGGAGTATCCTCGCTAGTTTCATGACCCCAGGGAATGATATCCAATGCATCGATCAATTTCCCCACACACTCTGAACCATCTACAGGTAGCACCTCACCAAAAGGCTGGGTCTCATCCACATAGGTGGATAACTCCTCACTTCCTTCCTCTTCCCCATGGACGTTACCCAGAGGTCCCTGACAGACCTCTCTAACAGCCCTGACCTTCCCGTCGTGATCAGTGACAGGAACCCTTGACTGTGAACCCATGTTCCCCAAGGGAACAACCTCGTCCACCTCCTGGAAGAATGAGTGCCAACTCTCGTGGGCCTTGGTGCAGTACTTGCACCCTCCACATGGCAACTCTTCTGGCCTTACACCAGCATGGAGACCAGAGCATGTCTGTCCCCCAAGGGGGGTTATCGACAATGCAGTGTCCCCATCTGTGTCCCCAGACGTAACCACTGGCAACTCTTCCAGTCGTGCTCCCGCTCGGTCAGCTGAGTATGTCTGCTCCCCGCAGGGCATTCTCGACAATGCGTCAGCATTACAGTGCTCACGACCCGCACGGTACTGCAGTACCATATTGTACTGAGATAGCTCCTCCAGCCATCTCGCCAGTTGCCCCTGTGGCTCACGGAAGTGCAACAACCACCTCAGACTAGAATGATCTGATCTTGCTATAAAAGGTTTGCCCAGCAAATTATGGCGGAATTGTCTGGTGAATCTGACTACCGCCAGGAGCTCCCTGCGTGTCACGCAGTATCTTTTCTGCTCCTTCGTGAGGGCGTAGCTTCCATAAGCTACTACTCGCTCTTTGCCACCCTGTACCTGGATCAACTCTGCCCCAATAGCGTGATCCGAGGCATCAGTATCCAGGATGAACTGATCTTCCAGGTTAGGCAACGCCAGAACTGGGGACTCAGTCAGAGCTTTCTTAAGCGAATCAAAAGCTGTCGACTGCTCAGTACCCCAGACGAACTTACTCTTTGCGGTCACCGCATATAGGGGTGCTGCTAACTCAGAGAAATTCTTTATAAACCCTCTGTGATAGTTAGCCAGACCCATGAACCTCTCCACCTGCTTGGCACACGTGGGAGTTGGCCAATCACGCACGACCGCAATATCATTCTCAGACATGGACAAGCTGTCCGAGCTCACTCGTCTGCCGAGGAACTCTACTTCCTTCTGGAAGAAGACACTTCTTTGGTTTCAGTTTCAGCCTGTACTGGCGAAACCGGGCCAAAGCGTCCCTGAGATTGGACATGTGATCCTCAAAACTCCTCCCCAACACGAGGATGTCGTCTAGGAAGGCAAGAACTGTTTTCCAGTTCAACCCCCGGAGGACCAAATTAATAGCTCTAGCGAATGTCGCGGGAGCCCCGCATAGGCCGAACCCATACGCACATGTTCAAAAAGACCATATCGCGTTATGAACGCAGTCTTTTTGCGATCCTCCTCCCGGATCTTTAACTGAAAATAGGCGGAATAAGGTCGCGCGACAAGGTTATTTTCAGTTGCACCCTGGATTACGCACGCTTGCTCCGCAAGGTGTCGCCTGTGGTGGGGGGGGGGGGGCAGAACAGCCCATGTGGTTACTGTGACGAAGGTGACAAGTACTTCCAAACATATGTCATAACTGTCATTATACCTCATTCTATACACAAATTTGATATTTACGGCAGTGGAAAATGTGGCACTGGCAAAAGTGGGTCTTGGTGCGTTGACAGGCCGCACAGGTGTCCCCAATTAACCGCCGTCAGAGAAGAGACCCCAAGCATTAAACAGCACGGCCTGTAGATATTGGAAATTTGGCAAAAGTTAAGCAACTTTGGCTTTATTAGATTTGGGCAGAAATCGAGAGGGATGTCCAGTGACATGCTGTCTTGGCCCTTGACACCAGTAACGCACCCCTAAGTCAAGAATCTGAACAAATCAATGTTGGGCAGGTGTGCTCTATTTTCTACAGGCGTTTTGTGATTTTATCAACTTGATTGTCAAGTGCCAGACCTTTTGTTCCCAGGAACTAGTAGCAAACTTTATCAGATAACAATCTGACACTAACCACGCTGCACTAACAGCGCTGTAAACTCAGTTATCAATGCTGTCATCTTTACCTGTATCTTTACCGGTATTATGCCAGTGATACGTTTGCTACATTTGAGTAAGGAAATATGCTTTGATGCTTATTTGATGCTTTATTTGTAATACGTTAGCACCAACCAGTTAATAAAAACTTGAAAACTGTCAATGTTATTTCACAATAACAGTATATGATTAAATGCAAAGAAGAAATAATAAAAACAGATTATGTGAAATATAAAATGAATTAATTTTATTTAGGTTATTTATTTATTTGTTTCAATCCAATTAGTTATCAAACATGAAGCTTATTTTTAGAAACATTAACAGATATTACTGCAATATAACCCTGCTGGTACACAGATCTAGTTCTAAAATGCAAATTCCTTTCACACACCACTGATGAAATGTGAATAATCATATGTATAAAGCAGTAAAAATATCACAAATTGTGTGTAGGCAAGATATTTCTACAAGTAATCTCATTAATCAGTCGGGAAACTTCATAATGCATTCAATAAATGTAGAAATTTGCGCAAAAGAAATTCTACATACAGGCATGACAGATTTACCATATATTGCCACCAACCCTTAACTGAATGGGCATAGAAAGAACAAAGTGAGTCTCCCACCCATTAAAAAAGAATAATAAAAAAGTAATTAATTAAAAACAGATAGGCCTACTGTCAGTCTTAATACTGAAAAACAATAGCACCTTGCAGCCTTCACTGCCTCACTATTTGCAGACAATGTTCTAGTCACTGTAACTGTGTACTTTTGAGGAGGCATAGACGCAAGGATAACTCCTTTGAAGTATATTGTGAAGGTCTCTTTTGTCATAAATCTGCCACGTATAACCTGAACGTACATACTGCAATTCACACCGCAGCAGCTTGTCTTAGTAAGGACTCAACCAGTTGAAAACTTGAGGCACAGCTTCAGGGACAAGATCACACCATCTACCCTTGCTGTGATGATGGATCTACTAGTACATTATCTATGTCTTGTCCTCCTAGTTTCTCTAGAACCATTTCCCCTGATCTATGCTCACATCAATCTCTACAGCTTTACCAACAGCTACACAGTTTTTACATCTGGAAGTAGGCTAAAGTAGAAAGCCAAAATTGTAATAAAGCACTATCAATTTACTTGTTATATATTGATTTGAGGGCAAGAGAAAATGGCAGAAACCTTGAATCATAATCAAGATAACTGAAAATCATAATCAAATAGCTTTAATTGTATATACTACTGATGATTTAATATTTTAAACTTCAGCATAAATTTTGACTTTCTCTTGTTAAAGCATAGCCATTTTATCAAAATGTCCTTGAACAAATAATAATAATAAACAACCTGCACACATGATGGAACATGGAGGTCAATTGCCACAAAATAAGTTGATTTATACTTGGTAGCCTGAGAAATAGTATCAGGTATTAGTTTGAGCAGTAATAATACCACAGAGTTAACAACGACACAAGCATAATGATATGGTGTTATGTAACAAAATTCATGCATTACTTGCTGTGGCAGTGTCCTCCTCAGCCTATCGTGCACCGCAGGTTTTGATTTTCAATGTCATCAAAATGTTTTATTGTTATTAGTTTGATCTATGTATCTGCTATTCAAATAATAACGTTTGGAAAATAATTAACTGATTTAATTATGCTTTTGCAACATGAAATTATCATTAACTTTGCCGGTTCACGTGTACACAGTACCTTGCTATCAGTGCTGCTCTTTTCTCCCCAACTCGCCACTGACAGGCTAACCACATCGTTTCAAAACAACGTTGGTATGCTCCTTTACTTTTGGTGTTGGCAGTTTCTCCCCGGGGACATCGTTTTCGGTTAAAAACAACGTATCGTTTTCACCCATCTTTGCATAGCTCCTGTACAAAATGTCCGCTTGCTGTCCCCCAAGGGAAAAATCGTAGCACGTGGGTAGTTACGCAAGACCTGTGACGTATAACGCGCGCAGGGTTATTGGCATCTAACTTTGAAAACCAGACACTACCTGCCAGCGTGTCTAGGCAGTCATCGACCAGAGGTAGGGGGTATACATCCTTAACAGTCACCTCATTGAGCGCTCTATAGTCAATGCAATAACGCACTGAACCGTCGCGTTTTCTAATCAGCACGGGTGCCGATGCCCAGTCAGAGGTCGACTCTTGTATTACCCCCGCCTTTAGCATCTTTTTCAGATGCCCCTCTTCCTCCTCGGCAAAACACGCAGGCGTCCTGCGCATTCGCTGTTTGACTGGCCGAGCGTCCCCCGTGTCAATACGGTGCTCGATCTCGGTAAAATTACCAAAGTCAAACTCGTCTTTTGCAAAGACGTCTTGGAAGTCGACTAGAATTTGAGCCAACTGTTGGCACTGTGGCTCGCTTAAATGCGTACATGAGCTCTCATACAGCGACTAGAGGTGCTCTGGAATCACCAGGCACTCATCACAGTCACTGGAGACCTCCACTTGACAAACAGCGGCAGTGACTTCGTTGCACTCCTCAGCGTCCTCAAGAACGCTTTCAACTGTGACCGCCCTCCCTATTTCACACCCCTTACGAAGGAGGCGAAACTTGTCCGAGGGGTTGATCACGCAGACAACGGGGTCGGAGAATTCACTACGGAGAACGCTCGGCACCAGGAATTTATCCTGTGCCAGAGGCTCAATCACGTAATCTCTCATTTCCTTGTCCATAGTGCATGAGATCTTTACCGCTGAATGGGGCGGAATGACGCGCCGCTGGGCGACTTTCACCCGAGCCACGTGGACCCCCTCATCAGAGTCCACGTCCAGCATTATCCGCATCCCATCAAAATATAACATACCCTTACTCATGTCGAGTACCGCTTGACCTAAGTCCCGCAGCATGTCGAATCCTAAGAGCATATCGTGTTCTATGGGAGCGACGTACACATTTTCGCTATACCATTTATGGCCGATCCTTAGCTTAACGGGACCGGCGATGAATGCCGACATCGCCATTTCACGTCCGGCTGTAAGCAGATTAACGTCTCTGACCCGCCTCGGTTTTCTACTGAGAGCGCGATACACATTATCGGAAATAATGGTGACCTGAGCGGCTGTATCTACCACCGCTCGAACAGAGACGTTACCGACCTGGACTGGCACCGCGTACTGCGACGCTGATCGTACCTGGCATACAATCATACTGTCCCGTTCATGCCCATTACCTAAGGTCCCAGCCAACTGCGGGCTCGGGGAGCGACCTCCTACTTCCCCGACCCGTTCTTGTTTAACGCCTTCTTTGGGCAGTTGTTTCTAAAATGGCCAACTTCGCCGCAGTTATAACAAGCCATCGACCTATTTTTGGCCTGATACCGACGGCCGTTGCCCGACTGGAGAGACTTCGTCAGTCGCTCCTCCAACTCTTTCAGAGCTTTAGTAAAATCCACCGATGTCGGGGCGCTAGCGCTTGGCGCTGCAGCCGCACATACTCGAGGATCCTGTTCATCATTTCTGACGGGGAGGCGCTTTTTATCCCTCTTTTCTCCGAAAGCCGCGTGCACCTGTTGAAATTTGCGCACTAATCGTATTGCGTCTTGAATAGACGCCGGCTCGCGGAGGCACACCTCTTGACCTGCTTCTCTATCCCAGAGGCCCTGGCAAAATTTATACACGTTTTGCCGGGAGACGAACTCATCCGGCAACCGCGTAAACGCCTTGCAGCCCAGGGTCATAACCCTGTCTGCCCACTCCTCCAGGGACTCCCCGGCTAACTGCGACGCCTGCTGAAATCGCGTCTGGGCCGACACCGGGGTATCGACATCCCCGAACCGCTCCTTCATCCTCCGAAGCAGGGCCAGGTACGAAACCACACCCTGAGTGTGGATTAGCCGAAAGAAGTCAAGGGCTTTGCCATTGAGGCACCATATCAGCCCATCCAACCGCTCCTCCTCAGTCCAGTCAAGAGACTGGACGAAACGCGTAAACTTTGGTTCGAACGATTCCCAGTTCGAACTCCCGTCGTAGTTAAGTGATTTAGGCAGTGACCGTAGGGGGTCACGCGCCCTGCCCGTCCTAGGTGTTACCACCGGACTGTCTGGACCCCTGGGGCCTTCTGAGCTACATAACTCCGACGATACGCCCTCAGGTGGGCTAAAAATAGGCTGCGATGTTTTTCGCCCCTGATCTGGCCGTCCCACGGTAAACGCCGCCGGGGTCAGCAACAACGGCTTCGGGGCCGGTGCACCTCCGGCAGGCACCACCGGGGGCGCCAACGATTAGTTTAGCTGTTGCAACATTGGGTTGTAAAAGGGGCGCCCAGTCGCTACTGCTCCGCGGTGGAGAAACCTCTGTTTTGATGCCAGACGCGGGGCCTGCATCGTCGCCCTCCGCGTCCTGAAAGCTGGAGTTAGGAGCAAAATCAATCCCCTCCAGCTCGACTGCCGTGAACGTGCGACGGCACAAAGTTTCCAACACGGAGCGCGTGATGTTCCCTGCATTCTCTCGCACTGCCACGAGGGCTCTCGCCAGCCTCGCCCCAACTCCGGGAATCGCTGCGAGCTCCTCGCTGGCGAAATTCACCTGCACAGCCGACACGGCAGGCAGGGAGAACGACGGGCCGGACACGCGCGTCTCACCGAACTCACTCCTTTCCCCCTGATCCCACATGATATAGAAATGAAAAATAATAACTACACACACAGATAAAAGTATTGTATAACACTTTATTATGAAGAATAACTCATAAAAACACCCACACAGATTAAAATATTGTATTTTATTAAAATGTGCGGAAATAAAACCAGCTGGAAAAGAAAATAAACAATGCAGACGTACAAAACACCAAAATAATACACAAAAAGACAGAAAGAGATTTAATTAAGTTATTCATAGAAAGAAAGATAAAAGTTGGGATCGATACGTGCGTTAGTGTGTACTTTAGCAGACGAATTTCGAGCTCCGCTAAAAACGCTATTATTATGGCAATAACTGCGTGCGAGCTCAAGAAATTACACCAAAAGTTGCCTTAGGTTGTTACCAGCACCGCTGCCACCAATATTGTGCCGATGTGCAACTTAAACACACGATCGGGGAAGATATGCTTACCTAAAGGTTTTCTCTACTGCTACAGTGTGACGCTGACGTCGAGAGAGGGGGCGCTCGCTGCGCATGGGCCGACCCCACTACCGGTTCCGGGGTCGGCGCCACTACATATGAGCATAGAAGTTTTCTCTACTTCTATGATATGAGTCATTTTGTTATGATCAGTTCAAGAGAAAAAGAAAAAAGTACATAAACTCTTGAGAAGAAAAGGAATTAAGAATTATTTGACAGCTTGCAATTATAATACTTATTAATTCAGTTTTAAACATGGGCATATATCTGTATTTCCTCTTTCGTTTAACAAAGTTTTCAGGTTAAAGTTTTACAGTTAATCAATTTTAACGCTCTTGAATTTTCATTGATTGCACCTAATTTGTTGTAAATATAGCCTTTACCTGTAGTACTGGTTGATACAATTGAGCAAAGTAAATGAAGCGAGTCAGTTTTCTGTTAGAATGTTGGTACTTTTGTAGTATACCCCCCCCCCTGTAACTTTCTGTAACTTTCACTTTTCAAACAGTTTTTTTACATTTTCTTGTTCATCTGTGTCAAAGCTGTTAAAATAAAATGCTTTTATAATTACCTGTGGTATTTTTATTAGTTTTAATCACGTTTAATCCAGTCCAGTGAAATACTATGTGAAAATCTACAATGCACTCGCAGTCAATAGCTTGCCGCGTTTTCGTTGGCTAACTCTAAGGTAATTTTATGTGAACATAAGGTTGATACATTGTATACTTCGACTTCTTCTGTGAAATTTATTGCTATACTTGTTCACATAAAATTAACTTAGTTAATGACTGCGGGTGAATTGTAGATTCTCACTTTGTATTTCGATGGGCTGTATTAAACGTAATTAAAACTGATAAAAAGACCACAGGTAACTACAAAAGCATTATATTTCAACAGCTTTGACATTGCTGAACAAGAAAATGTAAAAAACTGTTTGAAAAGTGAAAGTTACAGAAATTTTACAGGGTGGGGGGGGGGGGGTATACTACAATAGTACCAGAATGTTCTCTATCAGAGGGGGTCTCTGAAAGTCATCACAATAAAAACTTTGATATCAATTAATTGAGCCATTTGAAAAAAAAAGAAAGAAAACAAATTTTAAAACAAGTGAAATTTCCTCTTACCAAAGTGTAAAATTGAATTCTCCTTTTTTACTCAAACTTAATATTTAATACCCCAACTGCCACATGTGTTGCCCAGTTACCTGTGGTATTTTGCTGTAAATAAACTGTTGTTTCAGAATGACAAGAGAGCTCAGTTTGTGTCCAGCACTTTTGAGTTCCTGCAAGGTGGCTACCTCGACGTCAACATGACCACCTTCACCTACAGGATGGACAGCTCCTTGAAGCTGCAGGAAGGAACAGTAAGAACTAGCGTTGTTTCCTAAATCATAGGACTGATAGAATATAATGTAATATTTTTTGCTGTTGTAGGTGTCTTACATACTTGATATGTGGAACAATTTTCAAAGAAAAAAGCTTAAAATTTTTTTCCTACGTAATTTTGAAATCAAATAAATACATTCTGTGTTCTTGAGTAATTTATCATAGTTATTGATTAAGTTGACCTGGATACCCAAAAAATGCCATGAACACTCAAACTTACTTTGTATTTCAGTTTGGCTTTATCCTGGATAAAAGTAGCAGCAGTGGTATCTCCAGTTACTGGGTAAGTTAACACATATATTAGGGCATTCCCAGAGATTAAGATCGGTCTTACTAGATCGACATAACTCCCTGGGGGTTAACGCTAAATTGCAGTCAGCCGACCGCGCATGGAAGTTAATTACCCCCCTACAGCTTGTAGTAGGCAGGATGGACATTTAAGCTGGATTATCTGACAGTAATCTAGAGAGACTCCACACGGGGATAGATTGATCTAAAATCTATGGGAATGCACCCTATAGGGCACTCTGTGGTATTTCTTGCATGACAGATGGAATCTTTTTAATGGCATTTTATGGGGAAACCCTGATACATACATCTATAATTGAAATTTGGCAGGGGCATTGTATATATCAGCTCAT
This sequence comes from Lingula anatina, assembly GCF_001039355.2. Next base: position 1,073,483 of record NW_019773736.1, read on the forward strand.
GAGGCTGTCATTTACGGGTGTTTTAAAAAACTTGTGGTTATCACAAATGGGGACGTGCTTAAATGATAACAATACTTACACTGAAATATCAGTGGAACAGTTTAGATTTTCTTTTTTTTTTTCAATATGAAAATGTCATTAGCTATACATCAAACCTCCTAAATTTCCAATTGACTATATTCATAAGTATAAGCAAGTATAATGTTCAAGATCAAAGTCCAATTTATTAATAATACTGTAAATATAGGAAAATTTATATGCCTTCTCTGTTTGTGATAAAATGATAATAATTCATGTTTTCAGGAAAAACAAGAGCAAACAGCTTGTATACTAATGGATAGCACAGATATATATAAAAAGGACAAGAATGTGGCCGTCACCTTCTTCAAATTTGACTTGGATAACAGAAGGTTGGTTTCAGTTTTTAAACTTTGAATATAAAGCCAGGCAAAGTTGATTTAAGTTGATTAAGGAGTGGTAACTCTAGACAAGTTTGGTAGACTTAACTTATTTGGTAGACCTAACTTATTTTGTTTTAGTAGTAAGCACATGGTTTTAAAGGAGCATAGCAGGTACATTGTACTGTCAGTCTTTTCATTTCAGTCACAAGTGATAATTAACAGTCCTGGAGGCTTGGAATCAGGATTCCCCTTTTCCATTTTATTAGATAAGTTTTATAAAATTTTTATTTCATTTTCAGAATCACCATACAAAGAGTTGGTACGGATGTACAGAAGTTGAACATCAAGGTGACTTCTCCAGGGGCATCCTCCTCTCCAGGGGGGTCCTCCCCAGGGGAGTCTTCCCCAGGGGTGACTACACCCACAGGTTCTCACAGCAGAAAAAGAAGAAAGGTAGAAGCACAAGGAACGACAAAGTTCCCTGACAGAGTTGGTAATGACACCAAGACAGTTACTGGAACAACAAAACATGCTCTTGTTAAATCCACCCCAACTACCAAGAAAGTATTGATAACCCCAAGTCCCTCACCTGCCTCAGCCCCTGCTCCCACTCAAAGCAAGGCAGTAGCATCTAGCCTAAGTATCTTCACCAAGTATAATGTTCAAGATTATAGTCCAAATTCAGTCCTGTAACTCTTGGAGTTATAATATCAGTGACTGTTATATAATATATAATAATTATCATAATGCACTTCAAGTTTCATTTTTGTGTAATTTCACTAATGAAATACATTGCTTCATTTCCACTACCAAGAATATTTTCTTCATGGATGGATGCTAACTGTATTAATATCAAACTTTCAGGCAGCCACTGAAGCTCCCAGTGTAACAGAAGCCACCAATGACACAAGTGAGAGCACTGCTGAGACAGCAGCTAAACTGATCAACTCAATACCTTTGAATGAAATAGAGAATGAGAAAGGAGAAATGATTTGGCAGGCTTCTGTAAGTATTGCATTTTTAAAAGAATTTATCTTCTACTTATAAATATTTTTTTTTTGGCAATACATAGTTTTGTGAATAACATGGGTGGAAAATAATAAGTCTGATGAAACTGAGAATTGTATTTTAAGACAAAGACATATATTTCGTTATATTTGAGAATTCATTTTACCACATTTTGTTCATATATATTCCAGTTCCGTGTTGAAATCCATAACCCTGAAGAAGAGGGACTGTATAACTTGTACTTCCACAGCTGTCCTAACACTAATGATGAAGACAAAGCTGCGATCAATTTGACGGTTAGTTACTAGTAGATGAATAAAATGCCATATGGAGCACAATACACTTTTTATAAATCACTGAAAAAACAATGGTGAAAATTTCCAAAAATTTAAGAAGCTTGAATTACATACCCTGAGCTTCATATATGATGCGTTCCATCTTTTATGTTTTTCAACCTCCACATGCCCCCCTTTATCAGACTTTCATCAGTGTGTGTCACTGAATTTTACCACGCAGGTCACATTTGGACAGCTATTTATGAGGTTTTACAGTTGGAAATGTGCCACTTGGTTACACAGAAAGGCATGTGTTGTAGTAAATAGACCCATCCAACATTTGATAGTGAGGCAAATTACATTCAATCACCACCAAAATTTGGATTTGACAAGAGGGGATTCATTAAAAAAATTTAATGTAAGGACTGGAACCGAGGATCAGCTTTCTTAAGGGTGCCCCAATCTGTGACCCCCTCCCTGCAGCCATTAGATGTATTAAAATCTAATTAGTTAAAACTAAAACTAGCTATTCTTTTTCAGCTTCATATTGTGGAGAGGAACCCGGATAGTTTCCTGTCAGTTGGGAATGTGCCACTTCCTACTCTCTACTTCTCATTCTGTGTGTTGTACCTATTGACCAGCTTTGTGTGGCTCTACATGCTCAGGAAGTCCAAGTAAGTAGAACACGGGCTTTTATCAAGGATTCTGCATTTTATGTAGAATATGACAACACAACTTCATGTAGCTTACTCTCTGTTTCTGAAGATTATTTTCCTTACTACAATCATCCCTTTATGATTTGTTATACCAAGATATTATATTTATTTTACTAATTTTTCTTCATATATGTCTGTTATATTGATTTGTTTCTATAATAAATTTCAGTATTCAATATTTGATTTATATGTATGCTGGTGATGAACAATACATATTTTTTATACTAATTTGTTTTATTCCCATATATCTTTTATGTCAATTTATCTATTGCTGGTAAGACAAGTGTTTGTATTGAATGTTTGAGTTATATTTGTTAATTATTAAAAAGATGCACTGCTTTGTTTTGCAGGAGTGAAGTGTACAAGATCCATTACCTGATGTTTGCCATCATGATTGTCAAATCTGTCTCTTTCCTGTTCCATGCTGTAGGTAGACATGAGTGGACGGTATCTTTGTCTTTATCAGAAACTGTAACTGTGTCATTTATAAAGGAACACAATATGATGCATATATATGTTTAATATAAATTAGCCCCAGAAAATAAGTTACTTTCTTATAGGTCAGAGTGTCTGAATGCTATTGCAGTTCATCTTTTAAGATATTCTCTGTAGAAATTTATGTGAAATGACCAAAAGAATCAGTGTAATTTTATATCCAGTCATATAAGGCCATAAGATTGGCAATAAGTAATTGACATGAAATGCATACCATTGCAAATGACTCACTTATATTCATGTTTTTTTATTTTGTACTGATTAAACACTATTCTTTCAGATTAACTACCATTTTATTGGTAAACTTGGTTACCACGAAGAGGCTTGGGCTGTATTGTACTACATCACACACCTGTAAGTAACATTGAACTTGTACATACAGGAACTCTGTACGATTGTTTTACACTCAGCACCACTAGGCACTAGCCCAAGGCAATTGCCTAGCCAAAGAGACACTGAGCTAGTAAAAAAGTTAATATAATTATAGATACTACCAGCAATTAAACTTTTAGACCCTGATTGCCCAAAAGGCAAGTAGCATCACTCTTATGTATCACAGACTGGTAGTACAAAATAATTTTTTTAATAAAAATGTAATAGAGATTACAGGAACATTTATATATTATTTTTTGTAAACAATCTACCAGTATTTGTTTTCTTTTCAGATTGAAAGGTGTCCTTCTGTTCACTGTGATTGCTCTGATAGGCGCAGGCTGGGATTTTGTCAAACATATGTTGTCAGACAGAGACAAAAAAATTATTCTGGTGGCAATTTCTTTACAGGTGAGCAAATTTTTAATTACTTGTTACATAGTCTTACTTTTATACTCTGCTTGTGATACTCTGCTTGTGGTTTGCATAATGATAGGAGAGGATTAAGTCTACAACCTGCAGGGGTTTTCCAAGGGTCCTTAACAATTTTTAGTGCTGTTTCCAATGTCACCAATATCAAACCCCAAACTCTGGTGGACTCTTAATTTATATTTCAAAAATCTATTTTTTTTCTTTAACTGATAGGATGTATATCTTATTCTTTAGAGCTTCACACACAAAAAAATGAAAGAAACAAATATGTGCAGGGGGTACTGATTATGTCACGAGAAAAAGATGATAAATCCAATGGTATAGGCTCTCTAATAAGAAAANGTACAAAATAATTTTTTTAATAAAAATGTAATAGAGATTACAGGAACATTTATATATTATTTTTTGTAAACAATCTACCAGTATTTGTTTTCTTTTCAGATTGAAAGGTGTCCTTCTGTTCACTGTGATTGCTCTGATAGGCGCAGGCTGGGATTTTGTCAAACATATGTTGTCAGACAGAGACAAAAAAATTATTCTGGTGGCAATTTCTTTACAGGTGAGCAAATTTTTAATTACTTGTTACATAGTCTTACTTTTATACTCTGCTTGTGATACTCTGCTTGTGGTTTGCATAATGATAGGAGAGGATTAAGTCTACAACCTGCAGGGGTTTTCCAAGGGTCCTTAACAATTTTTAGTGCTGTTTCCAATGTCACCAATATCAAACCCCAAACTCTGGTGGACTCTTAATTTATATTTCAAAAATCTATTTTTTTTCTTTAACTGATAGGATGTATATCTTATTCTTTAGAGCTTCACACACAAAAAAATGAAAGAAACAAATATGTGCAGGGGGTACTGATTATGTCACGAGAAAAAGATGATAAATCCAATGGTATAGGCTCTCTAATAAGAAAATTCTGATTTCCAAGACAAAAAAAATTCCCTCCTACTGTCTCTTTAACTATGCTCAGTATTGTACAGTCATCATTTTCCATAAATGAAGTCATGCTTTTTACTATATGGAGATATACTGGTCTGTGTTTCAGGTTTTGACTAATGTGGCACAGATTATATTAGAAGAAACTGAGGAGGGCTCTCAAGTGTACTCTTATTGGAATAAGATACTCATCATAGGGGACTTACTGTGTTGTGGAGCCATACTTTTCCCTGTAGTATGGTAAGTTGATCTCTCTCTCTCTCTCTCTCTCCATGTTTTGTAATACAATACAATTTTTAAAATCACACATGATATGGATCACATGGTCTCTGTGTGCACCTTTTAAAAGACACTCACATTTCATTTCTAGGTCAATTCGTCATCTGCATGATGCCTCACAGACTGATAGAAAAGCAGTCACGAATATTTGTCATCTGTATGATGCCTCACAGACTGATGGAAAAGCAGCCACGAATTTAAATAAACTTAAATTATTTAGGCATTTTTACATTATTGTGAGTATACCCATCCAGGATTAGCTAGTTGACAATTTACTGTAATTTAGTCAGGTATTCAACCGTGAAAAGCTCTTCCCATGCAAGTTATATTTAGAGAAATTAGAGGTTGAAAATTTTACGTTTGGTTTTTACATATTATTACTGATGTTACAACTATTTATATTTAAATATTTATATTTAATTTTTATGCTGATTTATCACTTAATTCTACCTTTCAGGTTGTCTGTTATATTTATTCCACCAGGATAGTTGCATATCTATTAAAGGTAAGAGTTCACTTCTTCAGGTAGCTGTTATTTGGTTAAAAGTTAGAAATAGTATGATTTTACATATATGGCAGAGTCTTTGGAATTTTAAAGGCAAATTGTTTTATGAAAATGGGTATAAAAAGGAGTTTTACCCAGTGGGAGGTTCTCATCTCTAAACAGTAACACTCTGAACTTTGGGGTCTGGTGGACTTGTACTTTGCTGGTTACTTTCAAATTATTATGACATTTCAAGTTATTATAAATGCCCGATATGTAGACTGTTTTACTTTTGCCAACAATACATATCTGTTGATTTTCACAATTATGGCAGTGGTTGTATTTTTAGTCATGAGTTGGTGTCAGAAAGAAATTTTCCATGGTGATTGATTTTAATATGTTTCCTCTCTGTTTTAAGATCTTAGTACCATTCCATTACTCATGGTTCTCAGAGTTGTTCATTGAGTTGGCCACATTCATCTTCTTTGTGATCACTGGCTACAAGTTCCAGCCAGCTGATAACAACCCATACCTACAAGTGCCAACAGAGGAGGACGAGGAACAGCTGGAGATGGAGGAAGTGTGAGTATGGAGCTCTTAGAGGGAGTGGGGGTGGGGGGGTTAGTTTGGGTGGTTGGGGGAAGGTAAGTGTACTTGCAAGTGGGTGGTATTCTTAATTTGTATAAGGCCAAATGAAGAGTTACTTCTGATGAGGAGCACCATGAGTTTATGTTTAATGGAAAGATGTCTGTGGAAACGATAAAATTTGGGATGATTTTTTCTTTTTTTTTTTTTTTTTAATTTCAAATTACATATACTTTCTACAGTTGAAATATATAGTTTTAAGGAAGTAAGAGTTGAGCCCTTTTTTCTTTTTTTACATCACAGAGTGCTCTGAATAAGACAGTGCCTCTTTTTCAGTCTGACCCACACTGGAATGTACGACACTCTTACCAAGGTCAACATAAAACACTCTGACAGAGATGACCACGAGGTCACACAAGACAGGCCACAACCCAAGCAGAGAGAGGCCAGACTAGTAAAGGCAATCAGCATGGTATATCCAGCAGTTTTAGTCAGTATTCCCCAGTGTTGACAGAGAATTGGATGCTAGACTGAGATGATATGCAGGGTTTCCGTTAGCGCAATATTTGTGCGTCCCTGACGCTTTTTTATCAAAATTGACCCCCATTTTTAAATGTATTGCGTCCATTTGACGCACATTTATCTCATTTATCCAGCGAGTTTTCAAACTGGCTGGGAATGTGTAAATACAAGGAATTCGTTTTTGTTTCCTTTCTGGACGATATTTTTACTTCATTCGAAGAGACGGGATGAAAATTCCGGGGAGTTCCCAGCTAATTATACATAATTTATTAACCTCAGTTTCACTCACATATACTATTTTCTGACTGGCTGAGATTGGGGATGACGTAATATACAGTCTCGTTTTCGTTTCCGTGATACCCTTACACCACAAAATGGCCGCACACATGTGCTCACGCTTCTCGTGTTTACAGACTTGTTTTTACAGACTTGTTCCTCTGTTTCTTCATTATCAGTTGTGCACAGTAGTCATGGCTAAGCCTTCTGTTTAAAAAATGACGTTGTTGAACTTAAAATACTTCGTTGGTGCACAGCGTAGCAAAAATGAAAACGAAGTGAGGAAGAGAAACGGATTGATATTGAAATTGGAAAGAAGGTGGGCCCCGGCGGACTTATAATCTGGAGGAGAGGAAAAAGGTGTGTGGAGTTAATATTATTATCAACAGCAACATAAACCTTACTGCTTTATTACGGGTTCTGAAAATTATCGAGCATATGTATGTCTCTTCTTCCTGTCTATCATACACCTGGACCAGTAGTGGTTTCTTTAGACGTACTAGTATATGGACAGATACAGATGTATGTACCAGTACATGCACCCTACAGTTCACGACCACTAGTTGGAGAAAGTGCACATGAACTCATTGAAGGCTCACAGTTTGAATTTCTTGTTATCAAAATGAAATAAACTGAAGAAGGAATTTAGACTCAGGGTGGACAGTCCCTATCAAAGTTTCAATTGTATGAAAGCGACCGCCTTACTAAGCGGTTTCACAATGCATATGTTATTGCCAAAAACAACGGGTGAACTAGTTTTCTGATTAACAGACGTTTTTATGGACATACGTTTGATATTACTGGCTACACATTCTTCATTATATTTTTTATGTACAGACACAGATGTGTCTGTACATATTGCCATCACCTGCGTCTGTCGTCGCCGTCGCCGTCGCCGATCATGTCGCCGTCGCCGTGCACTTTCANCTTTTTGTCTGTACATTTGACAGCTTTGCTGCCTTGTTAGTCCTTGTGTCAATTTACAATGCATTTTTCATTAAATAAAATAAAACTTGTTATGCAAATAATTTTTTGTCTATATTTTTTCTACAAGTTTATATATATATATATATATATATATATATATATATATATATATATATATATATATATATATATATATTAGATTTAATGTCAAAGATTAAAAACGTTAAAAAATACACCTGAAAACATAAATAATTTGTCATATTTGTATTACTTTACTTCGGTCTGAGAGATTTTGTTTCAGTCTGACAGAATTTTCAAGCTTGTCAGACCGAATGGGCCTTCGATAAAGTCTGTAAAATTTGTAAATGTCAATAAAATTCAGAAAGTTCCATTAGTGACATTCTTTAAATGGCCTACACCCACAGCTTTCACATGGTATGGTCTGTCATTGATAGGGATGGTCTGGTGGCAGAGTACCCCATAAATAACACTTATGACTTTTGTTGTTTTTATTGCTTGTAATATTTATTTCAATGTTATTTCAAACTTATGAATTCTTGACCCCTAAATTTTGAAAATGACCCCCATTTTTAAAAAGTGGGGGTCAAAATGACCCGTGCATGCAAAATCTAGTGGAAACCCTGGATATGTATTGTGTTGAAAAGTAAAAATTGTGTGCAGCAGCACCATCCCTGTCAGGCTGGATGATGTGTTAACTTAACACTTGATGTATACTTGATTGGAAGAATTGAGGGAATGGTAAAAGCCCAGTATATAAGGCGTTGTAAAAGATGGCTCCATCAGTCTTTATGGAAACATGTCAGTCAGTTAATCTTTATAGTACTTTTATATATAAGAAAATTGTATTTAATTTAATTTAATACAATTTAATTTAATTAAATTTAATAGATGTCTTTTTTTTATTATTTATTTTTTGGGAATGAAAGTCTGCTAACAATAAGAAAGAATGTTCAGAATTAAGTGGAAGCAATGTTCTCAAGTTTGACAGTGGAAATCATGTCCCATATTTTACCCAGCAGGTGACAGAGAATCTGTGGCGGAACTCATACCTATTTATTCCTAAGTGTTATTGTGGCAGGCTTAGGAGGGAATGGCAATATATATATAACGGACTGAGGGCTTGCTGTGTTTAAATGTGATACTTGTAGTAGTACATGAAATATTAGATATAAAAGGAATTGTTTGTTTTTGAGTATATTTGAAGGTACACATAAATCATAGTTGTTTGTCATGGTTCTTTCTTGATACCCAGAGCTGTTGGAATCATTGTATGTAAAAATGTAAAAATCTTGTATGGCATAACAGGAGACATTTTAACATAATCAGAAGCAACTGATATATCAGATTTTAATTTCTCTCAGAAAATAAACAAGCTTGTTTTGTTTTACGTAAAAGTAATGCATTTTACATGGTTTCTTTCGGAGTCCCAGCAAAGCCATGCCATTAGTCTGTGTAAATGAATTTGTACTTGAAAGGTTCAGGCAGAGTTATTCCCATACCACAAGTTTTACCCACTCTATTTGTTTCTCTTTGAAATAGCAAAACTATATTGAAACGGTGTCTTTGTTCATGTAACTCTATCCTGAGAGTCAGAATTAACTAGAAACTCACGTCTGTCATCTCCACGCCTGTCTCTGTGTGTCTAGATACAGTACCTTGCTAAATTCAGGGTATATCAATAGTTTGAGAATACCTTTGCAGCATCTCTAAGACCCCATTCCCATAGATTTTAGATCGATCTATCTCTGTGGGGAGTCTCACTAGATTACTGTCAGCTTAGCCGGCTTAAGCGTCTGTCCCGCCTACTGAAAGCTGTAAGGGGTTAATTAACTATGGTGCAAGCTCGGCTGACTGCAATTTAGCGTGAACCCCAAAGGAGTTAGGTAGATCTAAATCTAAATCTCTGGATCGATCTAAATCTCTGGGAATGTACCCTAAGATACCAGCCCATGCTTCCTGCCACCCTGTTAGTCATCAACATATTTGAAATGAATGGCATATGTTTGTTGGATAAAGAGAAGGGGGTGGTCTACGCTATGTGTTGAGATCAAGTTCCCCTGCCTGTAGCCCATCTATTGTTTTGTTTATTTATTTATATATTTTGTGTCCCACCAAGGTGTTTGCAGAATGTACAGATTGTTCTTAGATAAATATGGTAAAATAAACTATAACCGATTGAAAGCTTTTATTTTGGTTGGTCAGATGTTTACGCTGGTCATCAAGCCATGTGGTCAGACATTGTCGTTACTGTGAAAAGAGTTGATGGGGGTGGGGGGGTGTGGGGGGGGGTGGAGGGATGAGTGGTGCACTCTCAAGTAATAAGAATGCATTTTCAACCATGAGACTTATTATATTCTAAAGGAGTGTAGACAGTATATGCTCATTTTTGAAGTTTTTAAGAAATGTTTGCAAGCAAATAATGTCAGATTTTTCTTCCCTGGTCCATCACAGATAGTATTGGGGTACACACATGAACTGGTCTGCTACAACTGCATGTTCATTGTTTGACAAATATTACAATTCTTAGTTCTCTCAACCTCAACAGAAACAAACACTTTGAAGTTTGAAATATTATTTAATTACATACATTATCTGCACCTTAAACATTCTGTACAATTTCAATCATAATATAAGATTTTCTTAACAGAAGTAGGCCTACTTGTTAACTTAAAAAATTTCTAGTTTAAAACTTGACCACTGCTTTTATGATTCATCACAGCATATGCTCCTGCATTACCAGAACTTATTTTGGCATGTCTGTTTGCACCTTTCTTAAATTATGCTCAGAACTGAACCAAAATTCAGGAATGGAATATTTGTTTCTTTACAGTGGTTAAAGTAAAGCATTTACAAACAAAAAATTTGGATTATTATTTACATCAATAGAAGCATAAAACGAGCTAATTCTAAAAGATGAGATTCTATAAAACCGTTAATTGTGATAAAGTGAATTAAAAGTGATGAATTGCGATATATCTGACTCCAGCCCTAATTACAATTATTATTATCAACCTGATGATACATCAAATATTGAAGCAAAAGCAGTTTCAATGGTTTTCACGACAAAATTAATGAACGCTATGATTAGTGCATTCACTGAAATGAAAATGGTTATGGCAAGTAAATAAGATGATTTAAGTAGCATTGCAAGTATTGCTTAGCTAGGGCATTTAGCACACGTCTAAATATTGGAGTAGCAACTCATTATAAGACATAATATGTCAATCCAACCCCTAGCGTCACTTTCCGCTACGGCAGGACAGACTGTAACCCAGCTACAGTCGCCGCGAGAAGTTTTCCCTCCAGTATCGCCAACCTGACAAAGACGCTGCAGTTCTTCGCCAGTGAATTTGGCTTCACGTCTCGAGAAACGGTGGCTCTGTTGGGGGCCCACACCCTTGGAGAAGCTCACCGAGAAAACTCTGGATTCCGGGGCAGGTGGGTTCCTAGGAAAGACTCCTTTGATAACGACTACTTCGTCAAGCTGGCTGACGGGGGTGGTGTTAGCTGGAGTCAGACGAGTTTGCAAAGAGGAACCCTTTACCAATGGGACGGAGACGACGCAAGTGGACGCGGGCACATGATGTTGAACAGCGACATGGTTCTGTACAGGGATATCAGCCCAGATGCCACTACAGGCCAGACCCTGACTTGCCCTACGAACCCAGCCCTGTGCCCCTATGCCGCTACCAAGGACATTGTAGAGGAGTTCGCAGCCAATAACGCCGGGTGGATGGCGGAGTTTTCCGACGTGTTCGAGAAGATGATCGAACACGGGAGTACAAACCTGCAGCTCCCAGCATAGGGGTTATATATGGCGTTAGCCCTACCAACGCCACATATACTAAATTATTTTGCTGCTGAAAAGATACTTTATTTATTGAAAAACTAGAAGGTTGGTTATCAAAAGATATATATAGTTATTATGCACAAAACATGACGTCGTGGATAATCTGTCAGCTACAATAATTTAACATAAGTAGGCCTATGCTATATATTTTAAAATTATTTTCATCGTTTAATTGCTAATCACCAAAATTAATTCCATAAAGTTTTATTTATTCGGTTTATATACTAATCTTATCAAGTAGATTGATCAATTTTATTTTTGGTTTACGTTTCTTTTATCACCAACTTTATGTGGTGTCATTGTTACAATATACATTCCTCTTAAAAACAAAAGTTAGCATCTGGTATTGTTAAACATTTATACTTAATTAATGTTTCGAAATAAAAACCGTATGGGTTACATTAACTGAAAAGTAAAATTATATAAATATATATATATAGAAATAAACCAGTTGTTTCCTTTCTCTTGAAACAAAATTTTCATTGATTTAAAATTCGAGACAAAGATCCTGGATGGGAGAGCAGATGGGCTTTTAAGACGGTTTAAACAAGGTTTTGACAAGGTTTTTATAAAGAAACTAGAGATGCTTTATTATGTTTTTGGGCAATTAATGACTAAGATCAGTGACCAAGGCGTGTGTGTGTGTGTGTGTGTGTGTGTGTGTGTGTGTGTGTGTGTGTATGCTTGGGGGGGGGGGGTCACAATATTTTTTTATCAAAGTTAGTCCTTACTTTATAACAAACATTTGATCCATTTCGATTCGGAAAAAATGCGCATGAGTAATTGTAGATTCAAAACATATGCTATATAATTCTATTCATTCATCTCTTGTCAAAGTAGACTTAAATTGGTGTCAAGTTAAATTTCGACCAACTTTTGTTTGGTGGCCACGGACCAATGTTAACATCAAGCTTTTCCTTTTCCATTAATTTGAGCGGGGGCGTCTCGATAGTCCGAAGGTTCATTGGTCCGAAAAGTGGTAACATTTTCATCGATTTTTTAATCAAGGGTTCATTGGTCCGAAGGTTCTATAGTGAACATTCGGACCAATGAACCTTCGGACTATTGAACCTTCGGACTATCGCTACGGCCCCAATTTGAGCCATTGCATGCATGTACGTGTTTTTTTTTTTTTTTCCTTTTTTTTCAGATCAGATAAAAGTTGCATTGGACTATCACTGTAATCGTTTATTACAAAAGAGTTTGATTCACCGAAAGAAAAGGGGAATATACAAACGAATTAGAATTTTACAAAAGATTTTGTTAATTTTTTTCTTATTTAGATAAAATCATTTTCATAAATAGGCCTTCTTTTCCCGGTTAATACCGACTCCCAGCAACCTTACTATAGGCCTATACGTGCTTGCTGATAGCTTTAACATTTGCCTCACTTTTTTTGTCTTCGTAACTTTTTTGTCCTGGTAACCGCGCGGTATAGGCCTACCATGTACTTGGCATGTTTTTTGTAAGACCGAAAACTGCAGCAAGCTTTACTTATGGAACGCAGCAATTATTTTTCAGTTTATATAGCCCTACTCTGCTTCATATAGGCCTACCACCAGTCGACGAGTAAGGCCTTACACTGAGAAAAGCCAATAGATATCTACTTCCTTGGCCAAAGCATCAATCGCAATCATAGGGCTTAGCCGCGTGCTTATTCATTGAACATCACGAAGAAGTATGCTTATCAAAGCTTCACGCGCGTCACTCTCTACTACATTTCAAAGATGGCCGATCAAAGGCTGACAAAATATATTTTGCGGATAATTTTTCTTGGTCTTGTCATATTTGACGAAAGTAGGTGCAGGAATCACACACTGACGATAAAGGTAAATGATTTATTTGTGTGATATGAATTTAAACGTATAGTTTAACACTGCAGATAGAAGAACGATTCAGACTAATTCAACCTCCAGCTGCTTCCACGTAGAGCATAGTGACAAACGTGTTGTATGAGTCATTTTGTTATGATCAGTTCAAGAGAAAAAGAAAAAAGTACATAAACTCTTGAGAAGAAAAGGAATTTAGAATTATTTGACAGCTTGCAATTATAATACTTATTAATTCAGTTTTCAACATGGGCATATATCTGTATTTCCTCTTTCGTTTAACAAAGTTTTCAGGTTAAGGTTTTACAGTTAATCAATTTTAACGCTTTTGAATTTTCATTAATTGCACCTAATTTGTTGTAAATATAGCCTTTACCTGTAGTACTGGTTGATACAATTGAGCAAAGTAAATAAAGCGAGTCAGTTTTCTGTTAGAATGTTCACTATCAGAGGGGGTCTCTGAAAGTCATCACAATTAAAACTTTAAATCAATTAATTAAGCCATTTGAAAAAAGAAAGCATTATATATCAAAATAAATTAAATTTCCTTAACCATATTGTGAAATCAAATTATCCTTTCTTACTCAAACTTAACAATTAATTTTCCCAACTGCCACATGTTGCCCAGTTACCTGTGGTATTTTGCTGTAAATAAACTGTTGTTTCAGAATGACAAGAGAGCTCAGTTTGTGTCCAGCACTTTTGGCTTCCTGCAAGGTGGCTACCTCGATGTCAACATGACCACCTTCACCTACAGGATGGACA
>NW_019773736.1:1095174-1161849 GCF_001039355.2 Lingula anatina
ATGTAGGTGGTATTCTTTATTTGAATACGGCCAAATGAAGAGTTACTTCTAATGAGGAGCACCATGAGTTCATGTTTATTGGAAAGATGTCTGTGGAAAAGATAAAATTTGGGATGATTTTTTTTTTTTTTTCTTTTTTATTTTTTCAAATTACATTTACTTGCTACAGTTGAAATAAATATTTTTAAGGAAGTTTGAGTCGAGCCCTTTTTTCTCTTTCCACGTCACAGAGTGCTCTGAATAAGACAGTGTCTCTTTTTTCAGTCTGACCCACACTGGAATGTACGACACTCTTACCAAGGTCAACATAAAACACTCCGACAGAGATGACCATGAGGTCACACAAGACAGGCCACAACCCAAGCAGAGAGAGGCCAGTCATGAGTACGACTAGTGAAGGCAATCAGCATGGTATATCCAGCAGTTTTAGTCAGTATTCCCCAGTGTTTACAGGGCGTTGGATGCTAGACTGAGATAATATGTATTGTGTTGAAAAGTAAAAGTAAAAATACACCTTTTGTGTGCAGCAGCACCATCCCTGTCAGGCTGAATGATGTATTAATGTGAACACTTGATGTATACTTGATTGGAAGAATTGAGGGAATGGTAAAAGCCCAGTATATAAGGCATTGTAAAATATGGCTCCATCAGTCTTTATGGAAACTTGTCAGTCAGTTTATAGTACTTTTATATGTAAGAAAATTGTATTTAATTTAATTTAATTTAATAAATGTCATTTTTTGTTTATTTTTTTTTTATTATTTATTATTTAGAAATGAAATTCTGCTAACAATAAGAAAGAATGTTCAGAATTAAGTGGGAGCAATGTTCTCAAGTTTGATAGTGGAAATCATGTCCCATATTTTACCCAGCTGGTGACACAGATAATCTGTGGTGAAACACAGCAGTATTTATTTCTCAGTGTTTTTGTGGCAAGCTTAGGAGGGAATGGCAACATATAACTGACTGAGGGCTCGCTGTGTTTAAATGTGATACTTGTAGTAGTACATGAAGTATTATATATAAAAGGAATTGTTTTTGAGTATATTTGAAGGAACACCTAAATCATAGCTGTTGTTTGTCATGGTTCTTTCTTGATATTCAGAGCAGTTTGAAGAATTGTATGTTAAATATCTTGAATAGCAAAACAAGAGACACAGTGACATAATCAGAAGCAATTGAAATATCAGATTTTAATTTCTCTCGCAAATAAACAAGCTTTTTTTGTTTTATGTAAAAGCTATGTTTTTTAAACAGTTTCATTCTAAGTCCCAACAAAGCCATGCCATTAGTCTGTGTGAATGAATTTGTACTTAAAAGGTTTAGGCAGAGGTATTTCCATACCACAAGTTTTACCCACTCTAGCTGTTTCTCTTTAAAATAGCAAAACTATATTGAAACAGTGGCTTTGACTGGTTTCCCACAGATTTAGATCGATCCATCTGGATCCACCTAACTCCCTGGGGGTTCACACTAAATTGCTGTCACACAACCACGCACGAAAGTTAATTACCCCCTTACAGCTTTTAGTAGGCAGGACAGACATTTAAGCCGGCTAATCTGACAACAATCTAGTGAGACTCCCCACGGGGATAGATCGATCTAAAATCTGTGGGAATGCAGTCTTTGTTAATGTGGCTCTACCCTGAGAGTCAGAGTTAACTAGAAACTAACCTGTATCATCTCCATGCCTGTCTCTGTGTGTCTAGACACAGTACCTTGCTAAATTCAGGGTATATCCAGAGTTTGAGAGTACCTTTGCAGCATCTCTAAGACCCCATTCCCATAGATTTTAGAGCGATCTATCCCTGTGGGGAGTCTCACTAGATTACTGTCAGCTTAGCCAGCTTAAGTGTCTGTCCCGCCTACTGAAAGCTGTAAGGGGGTAATTAACTATGGTGCACGCTCGGCTGACCGCAATTTAGCATGAACCCCCAAGGAGTTAGGTCGATCTAAATCTAAATCTCTGGATCCATCTAAATCTTTGGGAATGCACCCTAAGATACCAGCCCATGCTTCCGGCCATCCTGTTAGTCATCAACATATTTGAAATGAATGGCATATGTATGTTGGATAAAGAGAAGGGTTCCCGATAAACTCTGAAACATGGGGTGGTCTTAGCTATGTGTTGAGATCAAGTTCCCCCACCTGTAGCCCATCTATTGTTTTGTTCATTTATATATTATGTGTCCCGCTAAAATGTTTGCAGAATTTACAGACTGTTCTTAGATAAATATGGTAAAATAAACTATATCAGATTGAACGCTTTTATTTTGGTTGGTCAGATTTTTAAGCTGGCCTTCAAGTTATGTGGTCAGACATTGTCGTTACTGTGAGAAGAGTTGATTGGGGGGGGGGGGGGTTGGAGGGAGGAGTGGTGCACTCTCAAGTAATAAGAGTGTAATTTCAACCATGAGACATATTTTAAAGGAGTGTAGACAGTATATGCTTAATTTTGAAGTTAAAAAAAAACGTTTGCAAGCAAATAATGTAAGACTTTTCTTTCCTGGCCCATCATAGTATTGGGGTATACACATGAACTGGTTCGCTACGATGCATGTTAATTATTTGACAAATATTACAATTCTTAGTTCTCTTAACCTCAACAGAAACAAACACTTTGAAGTTTGAAATATCATTTAATTACATACATTATCTGCACCTTAAACATTCTGTACAATTTCAATCATAATATAAGATTTTCTTAATAGAAGTACTTATTAACCTAAAAATTTCTAGTTTAAAACTTGACCACTGCTTTTATGATTCATCACAGCATATGCTCCCGCATTACCAGAACTTATTTTGGCATGTCTGTTTGCACCTTTCTTAAATTATGCACAGAAGTGAACCAAAATTCAAGAATGGAATATTTGTTTCTTTACAGTGGTTAATGTAAAGCATTTACAAACTAAAAATGTGGATAATTATTTACACCAATAGAAGCATAAAACAAGCTAATTTTAAAAGATGAGATTCTATAAAACCGTTAATTGTGATAAAGTGAATTAAGTGATGAATTGTGATATAAATGACTGCAGCCATAATTACAATAATTATTATCAACCTGATGTTTTTATACATCAAAATAATGAAGTAAAAGCAGTTGCAATGGTATTCACGACAAAATTTATGATCGAAGGCTATGATCTGTGCATGCATTCACTGAAATGAAAATGGATATGGCAAGTATTTATGATGATTTAAGCAACATTGCAGTTATTGTTTAGCTAGGGCATTTAGCACATGTCTAAATGTTGGAGTAGCAACTCATAATAAGACATGATTTCCTTCAGCTTCCTTTGTCTGATGTTCTGCTTAGAAAAAATGTTCCAGTTTTCTTAACTTGTGAACATGTACCTTGATGTTGTTTGATCCAAGGCATAAGCCCTGATGTGTGCCAGCTTCTTAATTTTCAATACTCCACATTTGCATGTTTACAGCATACTTGAAAAGTAAAGGTGACCAGCATGGGGTCTGAATCCTTGACTGATAGTAGCCTCATACTAATGAATTTGACTGAAGTCTTTTCAGATGAAGTGATGAAGCCCCATGTTGTGCACATCCATGTTTTTTACCACATCAAGAGATATCAGCGTAGGAGTTTTATTTCACTGATCCCATTGACAAAGAGATATCCATCAACCAGACTTGATTTTTTTACGGATCTAAATGGGAAATCCAATTTTTTCTTGATGGTTTTCTGACTTGAGCTTCTGATCACTGGTCAAAAGGCTGATGAACCATTTCTTCCTAGTTTTTTCTTACAACCCAAAATCATGTCTGATCTACATGTATGACATTTTGCGCCTTAACAGTGCTGTAGGTACAGGCAGTCCCAGACGTCTTTTCACTGTGTCATACGAGGCCATCATAGAGGGTCAGTGCTTGGACAATTGTGGGATCATTTTTGCACCCTTCCAGAAATTCTTCCATTGTTAATAAATTGTCTCTGTTCTGGAAAAGAAAAAGACAGATTTCAAAGTATCCAATTTTCACACAAAGCAGTGGTGGTTTAACCCATTTATGCTACTAGTACATTCACAGGACTCCACGTACTGATCAAGACAGATAGTATAAAATTCCAGTGAAATGGCCAAAGATAAATAATATATGCCGTTGTGTGTCTTGCAAAATTTTAATATTCTTACCTTGTCCATGGCACTGAATATTCTGTTTACTCTTTTCTCTGGAGTGTTTTCTTCCTCAGGGAGCTTGGCCTGACTACCCTGGAGAGGAGAGAATGGGCAAATGACATAAACGGTTCTTTGAGGTAAAATAATTTCAATTCAAACATTCAGATCATTGATCCTTTGAGTTTATATATTGTATACAGAAATGTAAACCATCCTCTAAGTTAATATGATTTATACAGAAACATAAATCAAACACAACCTAAGAACACCCTTCACCACCTCCCAAGATGAGTAAATAACGGCACCTTCCCCAGAGGTACAAATTTTTTTGTTTTTGTTTTTTTTAAGATTGGATACAGTTCAAATATGGAGATTTATCAAAACATAATGTTGATATGATGTGACCAGACACTTTGTTGTTTCAATCTCTGTACATGTGTCAAAAGTGGGAAACCTCCAATCTATGTATTAAGCTTATATATCAGTCAAAATCATTATGTCAAAGATTGAATGATAACCAAGGGAGGGTGGTGGGGAGACGGGATCCCTAAAAAGTCAAAGAGGGTCAGCTAGCGGCTTTATCAGCAACATTAATTTTATTATCTGCTCCGGTACATATGGTACAAGGCAATTGCCTCAAGCTAGAGCAATTATTGTATATATTTATTTTATGTAATCATGATCCGGTAGATAATTGACTTCCTGGTCCACCTTTACTTACCACCATACTGTATATGGAATCTACTATAGCCAACATTTCCGACCTCGTGATGAAGCCGTCCCCATCCAGGTCATACAGTTTGAAAGCCCCTGGAAAACAATTACATGTAAATATGTTAACTTTGCTTTAAATTTGTATCTATTTTCAATACACGTAAACTAAAATCTGAAATGAAATGTATTAACTTTTAGACCCCATGTACTACTTATGGTTATGGCAACAATTATAGCTAATATGGGCCTCTGAAAATTGCCAATACGTATATGGCTTAACATGTGTCAATTTAGACTAGTTACTGAATAGAGTGCAACAAACAATAATCTCAGTATTGAAGATATAAAATAAACTACCCCAAAATGACAAAAAAGTTAAAGGTGGACCAACTTTTCAGCAACTGTGTATACATATGACAACATACAAATGCTCTTTTTTCAAATTTCTTGGATTAGACCCTATATGCACACTCTTCCATGAACTTCTTTTTAGTACATAAAAAGTGAATGCAAAAATGATAAATAATATATCTGCCTTACATTCCAGTTTTTCATCTAGACTGCCTCTGGATGTGACAGACAGCGCACAGATGAACTCCTTGAAGTCGATTTGATTGTCCTGGAAAATAGAACACAAGAATTAGGATACATTCACAATGAGTCTATTGTACTAAGTAGTTCAAACGAACTCTGTGAGAACTATGGCTGAATGCAGTTTGAGTAACAGATCAGCTAGTAGGATATATTAATAGTGAACACACCCTGAAGAGCTGAAATCCATTAATTTATCTGTGATCAAAAAGCTTTTAGCTCACTTCCATAATGTAAAACTCACACAAAAACTTGAAAGTTAATTTCTTTGCCTGGAAATCGGGATAATAATTCATTTTTTTTTTATCAACCTTATAACTGATTCACTTAAAAAAAATAGTTACTTAGGGCGTAAGGGAAATAAATGGGTCTGTTACGCCAGAAACCATAATTACATTTTTTCAAACAAACTGCTGTCCAAACTCTATTCCTAAATTTTGTGAGGAATAAAACTTCTTTAACAATTTATGTAGAATCATGAAGTGTGATCCTGTTGTCCAAATTATATTCACCATTGCTTTCCACTCAGAAATATACAATTTAATAGCCAAAGGCATTTTGTTTGATAAATACATATAACTTCACGTTTGTATATTTCTCTTTAAAGTTTCATTATTTTATTCATTGTAAGATTATGATTAAATGGGCTGCAATCATGGTAAAAACGATACCATTAAATAGAGAGTAGGATCTGATATATACTAAATTTCCTTGTCCCCTCATCTTTCAAAACCTCAATTTTTCATATCAAACTTTTCCTCTCTCTCTCTCTCTCTCTCTCTCTCTCTCTCTCTCTCTCTCTCTCGTTACTTAAATTATTTTTTCCAAAGTATAACACTAGTTTGGCATCACTCAGATAATTCATACCAACAACAAGCTAGAAATTCCAGGATATACGTCAGTACACTACTTAACGTGTCCATGTTTGGTTTATTGTATACACATGTTGTGGGAGCAGGTGGTCATGTTAATACACCTTAATGTCAAATATTCAGGTGTGGGTCTCAGGTGTGTATAGTTAAGCAGAATCCTTAAAAACAAAATATAGCCTCCGCTGAGCTCTAGGGCAAGAGATCGGGCAAGAAATTTACCCCTTGTGTAACTCAAGAGTAGGAGGACTGGAAAAGGGGTGGATATTATAGCTGAAATAGTCAAAACCATAATTTCTTTTACACTCTCATGCTTTTCAATGGTAAGAAGGTCTTTTTACTTTTTTTTTAGTCATCACCCAAATAGAAGACACAAAATCTTCCCAAGCTATAATAAAATGATTGGAAAGTCTCTATAAGAATAAAACAATGTAGCTCCTGCTTTTAAGATTCCTTTCACCCTGTATATGACTCCTTCTAGCTACCACATGCTGTAATGCCAATCTTAATGACACATACATAAAATCAAATATTCCACAAAAATAACTATGATTTACTACAAACAACGTCACTGCCAGACGCCCAATTTATTAGGAGCAGCAGATAGAACCAGCTATGCCACACATGTAGAAGTTTTGAAGATCAACTCCAAAGGTTAAGAATGTTGTAGTTAGTCACGCTTGGAAGGAGTATTGAATTGGTACACCTTTCAAACACAGTACGGGTTAGGGTATGAAAGTAATAAAAATATTGGAATCCAGCAACTAGAATGATTAACGATTTTATATCTCCACACCAGCTTGTAAATATCTCTCAAACAAAAATTCTGAAGCGGATGCATTTTGACTATTTATCATCACAGCTTGAACCCCAACAATTCTTTCCAAGCAACTGCCACCAAGCAGTGACTTAGGTTGTATTCCCAGAGCTTTTAGATCGATCTATCCCGTGGGGAGTCTCACTAGATTACTGTCAGATAATCCGGCTTAAATGTCTGTGCCGCCTACTACAAGCTGTAAGGGGGTAATTAACTATGGTGCAAGCTCAGCTGACTGCAATTTAGCGTGAACCCCAAAGGAGTTAGGTCGATCTAAAGTAGATTGATCTAATCTCTGGAAATGGGGTCTTAGATGATTGTTTCAAAAATACTGAATATAAATAAAACCCTGTTTTCAGATATTCAGGAAGTATTATTTTCTCCCAACGTTCCTCATGGTTTGAAATGAGAATAGGGAATGATACCAAGAAAATGCAATTAATTTTCATGAGACGACCTGGGTTCGGATTCTGACTGAGGGCTTACATTCTGACCATTAATATTTGTAGTGTGAAAATGTATATACATTTACAACTGATCATTGCTACCTTACTGAGAAAATCATTGGGAAACATTCCTAGAAATGTCTCCCTCAGTGAGATGATGTGCTGAGATGATTCTATGGAAATGGTTTGTATTGATTATTCTTGGAATTGAGGAATTTTTCCCTGTTAAACACCCAGACACCCAAAGTGACATGTCAAATGTGAAGATTCATGGTGCAATAAAAGTAACAAGGAGGAAATGCCAAAATTAAAATATAAAACAACCCTGTATTGATTTATATGAAGTACTATTTAGCTATAGATAGCGCAGTCAGCCACACATATCACCCAATGATAAACTAACAAGCAGGGTAACAAACTCTTTAAAAAAATTAAGAATTAAGTCTCACACATATCAGGTTTAAGGTGTACCTGTCTTTGGCTGGATGCTGTTAAAACATTTAGTTGATATCTTTCATTGATTTGGTGAAGCAATTCAGCATGTCAGTTATACGTACATATATATATATATATATATATATATATTTTTTTTTTTTATTCAGATGTGTTAATTAAGCCAGGTATAGTTATTTGAAAAACTATCAACAGGTTATGGCTGCAATCACTACAGGCTATTTATCAGAATAATTTGCTGTTAACCTCTCTGGTAAGATCAAGTATATCTAGGGATCCAGAGATATTTTCTGACAGTCTTCCAAATTATCTTTGTTGATCCATCCTCTATTTTTGACCATCTTCCAACAGAAAAAATAGATACCCGTCAATGTAAACTTGAAAATCTGACCGTCTTCTGGAAGACCCAGAAGACGGCCTAAATCTGCCCCTGTATATCTGCATAAGCAATTCAAACATATCATTTGCTGTCAAACATGTTGCCCCAAAGAGTCCCCCACTGCTGTGTGAACTTGGCTCCTTGAAGTCTCAATCCACGGGACAAGAACTGCAAAGATACCTCCTGACAGATAAAGTATCTTTTACTGTTCACAATATCTTCTAATCTCCTTTTTAAGATGGAAGAAGATACAAATCTGACATTTGTTTTGTTCCCCTTGCTACCACTCAAGCTGCCTGAGCTGTCTCTCAACCAGAACAGATAAAGTACACAAATAATTGAAATATCCAATGCAAAATGTTCAGTTTTGGTAAAGATATGGAACAGATATTTTTAATTCCAATGTATATTTATATCCTGTCTAGACTCAGCCAGCCCCCTTCATTGTTTTCTTAATATCTTGTACAGTACAGTTTATGTACAAAAGTCAAGCCTTTGATATATAAATGCCATACAGTTAACAGTGATTGGGGAATAATTTGAAAAAAAAAATCAAACTTGGCAATGCAAATGATTTATGATTTTTTGTTTGGAGTTGGAGACAATATTACTAAGAACCCTCACCAGACATAACAGAACAACTTTTAAATACCAGCATTTATCAAATGTCTGTGAAAGGTTTTATCTGTTGTGACTGTGTGTAATGGTCCTACCAAAACAGGACATCTTGTCACTTATACACGTCATTCAATAACAGGATTGGGCAATACTAGTACCTAATGGGGGAATACAGATACTGGTGATTAATTATACAGTCCATTAGCAAAGACAAATCCGTACTTCCATTTGGAAGCAGATGGCTTATCCAGTGTCCCCTCTTTTGCTCTCTTTCTCTCTCTCTCAAAAAAAAAAAAAAAAAAAAAANTATCAACCTTATAACTGATTCACTTAAAAAAATAGTTACTTAGGGCTTAAGGGAAATAAATGGGTCTGTGATGCCAGAAACATTTTTTTTTCAAACAAACTTCTCCCCAAACTCTATTCCTAAATTTTGGGAGGAATAAAACTTCTGGAACAATTTATCTAGAATCATGAAGTGTGATCCTGTTGTAGGATGAAAATTTTGTCCAAATTATATTCACCATTGCTTTCCACTCAGAAATATACAATTTATTAGCCAAAGGCATTTTGTTCGATAAATACATGTAACTTAATTCAAGTTTGCATATTTCTCTTTAAAGTTTCATTATTTTATTCATTGTAAGATTATGATTAAATGGGTTGCAATCATGGTAAAAACGATACCATTAAATAGAGAGTAGGAGCTGGTATATACTAAATTTTCTTGTCCCCTCATCTTTCAAAACCTCAATTTTTCATATGAAACTTTTCCTCTCTCTCTCTCACTCTCTCTCATTACTTAAATCATTTTTTCCAAGGTATAACACTGGTTTGGCATCACTCATGAGATAATTCATACGAATTCATACCTGAACATGAAGCTAGAAATTCCAGGATATACGTCACTATACTACTTAACGTGTCCATGTTTGGTTTATTGTATACACATGTTGTGGGAGCAGGTGGTCATGTTAATACACCTTAATGTCAAATATTCAGGTGTGGGTCTCAGGTGTGTATAGTTAAGCAGAATCCTTAAAAACAAAATATAGCCTCCGCTGAGTTCTAGGGCAAGAGATCAGGCAAGAAATTTACCCCTTGTGTAACTCAAGAGTAGGAGGACTGGAAAAGGGGTGGATATTATAGCTGAAATAGTCAAAACCATAATTTCTTTTACACTCTCATGCTTTTCAATGGTAAGAAGGTCTTTTTACTTTTTTTTTAGTCATCACCCAAATAGAAGACACAAAATCTTCCCAAGCTATAATAAAATGATTGGAAAGTCTCTATAAGAATAAAACAATGTAGCTCCTGCTTTTAAGATTCCTTTCACCCTGTATATGACTCCTTCTAGCTACCACATGCTGTAATGCCAATCTTAATGACACATACATAAAATCAAATATTCCACAAAAATAACTATGATTTACTACAAACAACGTCACTGCCAGACGCCCAATTTATTAGGAGCAGCAGATAGAACCAGCTATGCCACACATGTAGAAGTTTTGAAGATCAACTCCAAAGGTTAAGAATGTTGTAGTTAGTCACGCTTGGAAGGAGTATTGAATTGGTACACCTTTCAAACACAGTACGGGTTAGGGTATGAAAGTAATAAAAATATTGGAATCCAGCAACTAGAATATGATTAATGATTTTATATCTCCACACCAGCTTGTAAATATCTCTCGGACAAAAATTCTAAAGCCGATGCGTTTTGACAATTTATCATCACAGCTTGAACCCCAACAATTCTTTCCAAACAACTGCCACCAAGCAGTGACTTAGATGATTGTTTCAAAAATACTGAATATAAATAAAACCCTGTTTTCAGATATTCAGGAAGTATTATTTTCTCCCATTGTTATGTTCCTGATGGTTTGAAATGAGAATAGGGAATGATACCAAGAAAATGCAATTAATTTTCATGAGACGACCTGGGTTCGGATTCTGACTGAGGGCTTAATTTACATTCTGACCATTAATATTTGTAGTGTGAACATGTATATACATTTACAACTGATCATTGCTACCTTACTGAGAAAATCATTGGGAA
Organism: Lingula anatina; assembly: GCF_001039355.2. Next base: position 1,106,257 of record NW_019773736.1, read on the forward strand.
ACATTCCTAGAAATGTCTCCCTCAGTGAGATGATGTGCTGAGATGATTCTATGGAAATGGTTTGTATTGATTATTCTTGGAATTGAGGAATTTTTCCCTGTTAAACACCCAGACACCCAAAGTGACATGTCAAATGTGAAGATTCATGGTGCAATAAAAGTAACAAGGAGGAAATGCCAAAATTAAAATATAAAACAACCCTGTATTGATTTATATGAAGTACTATTTAGCTATAGATAGCGCAGTCAGTCACACATATCACCCAATGATAAACTAACAAGCAGGGTAACAAACTCTTTAAAAAATTTAAGAATTAAGTCTCACACATATCAGGTTTAAGGTGTACCTGTCTTTGGCTGGATGCTGTTAAAACATTTAGTTGATATCTTTCATTGATTTGGTGAAGCAATTCAGCATGTCAGTTATACGTATATATATATATATATATATATATATATATATATATATATATATATATATATATATATATATATATATATATATATATATATATATATATATATATATATATATATATATATTTTTTTTTTTTTTTTTTTTATTCAGATGTGTTAATTAAGCCAGGTAGTTATTTGAAAAACTATCAACAGGTTATGGCTGCAATCAGTACAGGCTATTTATCAGAATAATTTGCTGTTAACCTCTCTGGTAAGATCAAGTATATCTAGGGGCGGATCCAGAGATATTTTCTGACAGTCTTCCAAATTATCTTTGTTGATCCATCCTCCATTTTTGACCATCTTCCAACAGAAAAAATAGATACCCGTCAATGTAAACTTGAAAATCTGACCGTCTTCTGGAAGACCCAGAAGACTTGAAAATCTGAACTTGAAAATCTGACCGTCTTCTGGAAGACCCAGAAGACGACCTAAATCTGCCCCTGTATATCTGCATAAGCAATTCAAACATATCATTTGCTGTCAAACATGTTGCCCCAAAGAGTTCCTCACTGCTGTGTGAACTTGGCTCCTTGAAGTCTCAATCCACAGGATAAGAACCGCAAAGATACCTCCTGACAGATAAAGTATCTTTTACTGTTCACAAGATCTTCTAATCTCCTTTTTAAGATGGAAGAAGATACAAATTTGGCAGCTGTTTTGTTCCCCTTGCTACCACTCAAGCTGCCTGAGCTGTCTCTCAACCAGAACAGATAAAGTACACAAATAATTGAAATATCCAATGCAAAATGTTCAGTTTTGGTAAAGATATGGAACAGATATTTTTAATTCCAATGTATATTTATATCCTGTCTATAGACTCAGCCAGCCCTCTTCATTGTTTTCTTTATATCTTGTACAGTACAGTTTATGTACAAAAGGCAAGCCTTTGATATATAAATGCCATACAGTTAACAGTGATTGGGGAATAATTTGAAAAAAAATCAAACTTGGCAATGCAAATGATTTATGATTTTTTGTTTGGAGTTGGAGACAATATTACTAAGAACCCTCACCAGACATAACAGAACAACTTTTAAATACCAGCATTTATCAAATGTCTGTGAAAGGTTTTATCTGTTGTGACTGTGTGTAATGGTCCTGCCAAAACAGGACATCTTGTCACTTTTACACGTCATTCAATAACAGGATTGGGCAATACTAGTACCTAATGGGGGAATACAGATACTGGTGATTAATTATACAGTCCATTAGCAAAGACAAATTCGTACTCCCATTTGGAAGCTGATGGCTTATCCAGCGCCCCCTCTCTCTTGCTCTCTCTCTCTCTCTCTCTCTCTCTCTCAAAAAAAAAAAAACTCTGGGAGAACATTAGTTTTTGACTGCCTCAAACTGACAAGAAAAATGCATTTTCCTATGCCATGCTCTACTGCATAATTATAATGCCATTAGTCTTTGAGACATTGACATACGTAATGTTTTGACTTTGAGCTTTTATTACAGTAACTTACATTGTTTTCATCAAAGACCTTGAAAACGAAAGCAGAAAAGTTGGTGCAATCTCCATATGGGAAAAACTGCTGGTAGATTTTTCTGAAACCCTGAAAAAACAAAAAATACATTTCAGCATTTTATTTGATTACAAAGTATAGAGTACTACATTCTTTGATTCATGAGTACATTTCATGTACAGACATAGAGGCTATAATGTCAATTAATTAAGGCATTGTAAGTCCTATCACATGAATCTGTACCCGTTTCCAGAACTGGAGAGGAAGCCAAAGCAGACGCCAAAGCAGCTTCCTTTCACTTTTCTTGTAGCCTCAATAACTCAGGAGGAAATGATAGTGTTGCTGTTTTGTTTTAAACTCACCGGAATTATTAATGCAGGCTAAGTTAGAAAAGGGACATGAACTAATTATTCCTAGCTCATATTGCTTTGGCATCTAATGATTTCAGGCGAAAATCAAAATAATTAAGATACAGTAAAAAAAAAAAAAAAACATTCCAAGTGCAGGGGCAAGATTAGCTATGATTCATGAGAGGAGCTTTAATTACTTATCTATTTCTTTATTTATTCATAATTTTACTTTTCATATTTTTTTAGGAAAATTAGATTTGGCAGGAAAATCTTGTGCAGAATGGCTTTAATTACAGGTGCATTTGTTTTAATAGTCTATAACTGACATGGGCTGTCTGTACATTTGTCAGCTTTAGCTGTCTTGCTGTTTTTTAGAAATATCACCAAGAGCTCTGAGATTAAAAAATAAAAAGATTTTCAAATAAATCCCATGTCTGAACTAAGCCCAATTTTCAATACCATATCAAAGAGATGAGCCATCTGTTAATGACACATTATAACATGTACGTAGACCAGACAGCAAGTGATCAGCTGAAGTGAAATCACCTAGAATTGTGATAAATCCTCCCTCATAATCAGTGCAAAGACATTTGTCATACAAGTTGAGTGCTTTCCATAACATCTCACTCTACTGGGAATACTAAGGAAGAGAAGTTAAAGCTCAAACCCACATATGTTGCAGTTGAAATGAAAAACATGTATATCTTGTCATGGATTTGCTATCAGAATGAAAAAATTCTACGAAGACCGCAAACATCTCATCACTCAAGCACATTGCAAGGATTGGGCATGAGTAAAGAGAAAATAATATTAAATCGATATTTTCAGTTTTAAGGGAAATATATTGCTATAGTGTCTTAATTGCCCTGAACTAGTTGATCACTAATTCACTTTTACCATGGGATGTTTTATGAAGGCTCTACACATACAGCTCTACACATACAGTTTAACTAAGGCGGTAAAGATGGAATGTGTTCAGACATTTGAAAAGATTTAACCCTCAGCCTAAGTATATGATAGAAAGTTGCTCAGAAAAAATTAAAATGGAACTCCCTGAATTTTTTTCAATATCTCTTCAACAAAAAATTGGATATTTTTGAAAAGGATGAGTATATCCATGCCTATCAGTAAATTTGTTTTTGAGCACAACTTTAGAGTATTGAACAGGCAAGTACATTTCTTTCAAGTCAACTAAAATTTCAGTGCAATAAAATTACTGATAACTTTTTACCTTTTTACTTTGCTCAAAAACAGATTTATACATATCATATGTATGTCTTTATAAACTGCAGTAACTGCTGAAACTCCAAAAAAAGATTATTCCTTGTGTTAAACAGTAATTGTTAATTGTTAATTCATGTTTAAAAAACTTTCATTGTAAGCCAGATCGACTCTCTTTATTGCTGCTTGACTCTCTGTAACACCTACAAATCTGACCAATCAGGTGTTAAGTTACGCTGCTCTGCATTTAAATCGGAGTCCTACTAAACTGAAACAGGGAATATTGTGATTGATAAGCCTCACACTGTGAATGAAATTCCAATTCTGATAATTTTTTATAATATTATTATGCTACTAAAATAGGAATTTCACAATTGTAATGTTATGGCCCACTGGGATTGTTACTTCGCTACTGCAGTTACTCAATGACCTGGCTTCCAAACATTTCATCCATGTCCATAATCCATGTCAAGAAAACATCAGTCTAACAGTTACACTGTACATAACCCCTGTAACACTGCCCCTACATATCAACCTACTCTTACATGTTTAATGACTACCCCTAGTCATAAACCAGAGGCACCTAACACTTAAACCAAGACCAAATGAGTAATACAAACACCATATCACCTGCTGGAACAGAACTCAGCCATTACAGGGGGTAAACATACCTGTAACATCACCTGAGTGAATATATGCCTGTATCAATGTATCAAACATTTTCCTCGCCTCGGGGTCAAGATATATTGCACTTGAAGAAGGCATTAAATTCAACTTACTCCACTGAACGATAATGGTATGGTTTTCTTTGATCTAAGTGGTAAAATAAGGAAGCAAACAAGGGCAATATATTGCAATAAGGATTCCTGTCTTGCCACAGACTGTTAAATATATAGCTACTGTTATATGTGGCCTTGATTTCTCCTTGGTGTGGACACAGAAGTTGGTAAAACTGAACACATCGATTCACAGCTGAATTATGCAGTTCTGCTGACTTAGATATCTTCCTAGGAAAACAATATTCTGACTTTTACAAGGCATTATTCTCTAAATTGATACAGACGGTACAAATGTGCATCTTTGAGCTATAGATTTGTGTATGTGTGTGAGAGAGAAATAGAAAGAAAGAGCAAAAGAGAGATGGCATCTGAAAAATCTGGGGATTATTTTTCCATATTTTTTCTAATTTCTATACTATTTTCAATTTTTTTTCTTTTACATAAATACATATATATTTGTACATGATAATGGAATTATTTGTTTTATCAAACATGTGAGATGTTTATAGGCAAAAAATGCCTAATACAGGTAACATATTCTATCCAAGGGCAGAAAGTTTTATTTTTGTTTTAGCCGTTCTATTTTTAAAAATATTATTCTCCAGAAGAGAGAACATGGAAGATGAGTTTTAAAGTGTAAGGTTAAATGCATCTTCAGACTGACAAATGAGATAAGCAGAATGTGTTGATTACAATTGCTCTTAACGCTGTCTGAAAATACGGCCTTCTTCAAATGTGCTTTGTCTCCAGAGACACTGAGGAAAATTCACAGAGTGAAGTAAATTCTGAATTTATCAAGTTATGTCTGACATAAACTTGCAAGCAAAAAGCTTGAGCAAAACCATGTCCCTTTGTGAAAATAAAATAACAAAAAAAAAATGTGGATGAGATAATTTCTTTTGCATCTACAGTATGGCTGAACCACTAATCTATTAAACTAAACTATTCATTTAAAATAAGAAATATTTCAGCTGAAACTTCCAAACATGATGAGATTATTTCTTTTGCATCTATGCTTAAAATACTAAAACTTATTCAGTTTAAATAAAAATATATTAAAAATAGATCAAAAGTTTGACTTTGAATTTTTAGTTATTAATTTTTTAATGATAAAAGTTATGTGCTTGAATGAACCCTGTGCAAAACCCATTATTATTAACTCTGTATCTCTGTGCCAAAAAGCTTACACTGTTTAAAAAAGTACAGATTTGCACAAAATTATGTAAAATATGTTATGTTCTGAATATCTATACATTTATATTTATATTTATATACATGAATTAATGTATTGCAATAACCCACCTCCTCTGTGAGCTTGCCCCCAGGACAGTCCTTCTTAAATGTGGCATACCTACAGGATAAAACAGATTGAAACAACTATTACAAACTGAGCTAAAGAAGAGAAAGAGAGAGAGAGGGGGGGGGGAGATAAAAGAGATTGAAACCACTATTACTAACTGAACTAAAGAACAGAGAGAGAGAGAGAGAGAAGAGGGAGAGAGAGGGGGGGGGGTAAAACAGACTGAAACCACTATTACAAACTGAAATTAAGAACAGAGAGAGAGAGAGTAAAAAACTAGAACAAAGAGGGAGCGCAGCAGAAGGATAGAAGGAAGAAAGGATGAAATGAAAGAGAAACATACAATCAGTGATTAACAGATATCAGAAATATAACACCTATAAATGCTAATACAAAATATCAATATCTGGTAGCAAAGCCTATAGGTAGCATGCTGTTACATGTATTATTGATTACATATAACTCCTGACATACCAGCATATTGGTACTAAAACAATAGATCAATATCTTCAGTTCTCTGAAGAATGCCACTGATACACATATAATCTATAATTCATGTCCCCATCTGAACAGGTCTTAGCTTTACCTCGCACATTCTAATTGTCAATTCATGTTTCTATAATTGGTTTTACTAATTAGTGAACAATTAGGATTCCATCACAAAAGAATATATTTATTTTGTTGCAAATATGTGTCCACACTTACCAACTTTCTAATTCCGTTTCGTTAACTAAAATAAAAAGAAACATGATAGGTTAAAGAGTTTCTATATACTTTAATGAAATATTATTAAAATCTATAGGCTAGTTATTTAAATAAAAAATTTAACTGTGATCAAATTAACATCGATATCGCTACTACTTGTAGTTGTCCACTTGTGTATTGACGCAAAAAACAGTCTGTTATTCTTAACATGAATGACGCAATCCTAGGTAAACATCAGAGTTATAGAAATGGACCGCCTACGGTATCAATAACCGGTCGATTGATACAACATCGAAGTCGCTGCTCTTATTACTCACAATAGGTTCGTTCTTGAAGCTCCACCAGCACATCTAAAGGTATCAGCATTTTGCTGTTCTTTTTCCCCATCTTTTTTCTCTTTTTCTCTCTCTCGTTTTTTCCCCTCCGTCTTAGACATCTGCACAGCGCCACGGCGACGGATTATCTGAAACCTGTAAAGGAAATCAAACACAAAATTCCCACACTTCAAAGTCCGGTGCTCGTAAAGCTTGGTCACGTGACAGTGCGTTATAGCTCAGAAACGCTTGATTGATTAGTAACGTGCTACAGAGGGCGGTCGATGATCGATATAATACGATAATCTGAACTGTCAGAGGGCTAACACTGAACGGAGGAGCGAAGGCACGTCTGCGTCGATCATTTCAACAATCAAAGCAAACTCATCCGTAGAAGATTTAAGCATTACCTTTAAAATGTTTCAGAAACATTGGAACTTCCTTCGTTCTACCTCCTTCCATCCTCAACTCATTCCCGTTTTAGTGTCTTACTCACGTTATCCGATTTAGCGGGCCTGCAGGTGGACTTAAACGGCCGTTAAAAAGATCGTTTATCTTTTTCGTTGACGAGTCATGACCAGTTTTTCTTGTTGCAACTGACCAAGTTACAGGTGTTACTGACCGTGCATGTCCGACTGTCTTTTATCACTGTCTCCTTTCTTTTTCTTTATGCTATAAGTATAATTTAAAATGCAAAATTCCTAAAATGTCTCTCTTTTGTTTTTATTTAGTACTTTGCTGTAGTTTTTAACAAATGGTTGAATGACAAAAAATTATGTTGTTTGTGGGAAGTGACTTTCGATCTTGTTGGGTATAGCTATGGGGCGTATCAAGGAGCGGTGAAAAATAGAAAACTAATGACAGACTAAGAAATTGACACCGATTAAAACTGCAATAATATGAGTTGGAATTGCAATCGTAGATGGAGAAAAACTGATGAATGGTGTGCGAGCTGCTTTGCGGGGCCCATAGGGTCAGGTAACTGTACTGGATTACAGAGACAGCACGCAGGAAATAAAATTTTAGGTTAGAGGTTTGTCATTCAGAAAAAAAGGAAACGGGTGCTTGCGTGTGTGTGTGTGTGTGTGTGTGTGTGTGTGTGTGGAGGGTGAGGGGTTCTTCAATCACACCACGCTCCCCGCGCTTCCGACTGACGTGATAAAAAAATTTGTGCGTGTGTTTGTGTGTGTGTGTGGGGGGGGGGGCTAATTCGTTATGATATAACGTCGCCTGTAGCTATCAAAATTTTGTATCTAACATAAATTTATTTTGTGGTACTCCCCTTTTGGGTCGCTGGGTTAAAGTAAAATAATATTTAATATTATATACTAATGGTCATAAGAACTGCGCACAACACCATCAATACTATCGTCATGATTTATTGTGTGAAAGGGAAAATCAGATTGCATTTATCATAAATACCCTCGCTGTTATGAATTTATCAGATTTCAGAATAAATTTAAAGTTAGCGAATAGAGCGTTAAGGATAAAAACAGGACTGAAAGAAAAGCGGAATTAAAAGACATTAATTGAATCTGGGTAGGGAGGCGTACCCGATTCAAGACCACGAAAGAAAGTAATGTATACTCATAGAGGTAAACTGAGGTGTTTATTAAAACAAATGAAACACTCTCAAGACATGCCCTTGCACTGCCAGGCATTTGATGTACCGAGATGAACATAAGATATGAATCAACATGTGTTTCCTGCGTCGTGTTCAGAAAGGTCTTGCCATTAAGCTACCTAGCTCAGTCATGCTGGAAAAACCGTAAGCGACTTCCAAAGCTTATGTCGAGCTGTGGCAAGGTGCCCCGAATTTCGAAGGAGTCGGTGCGTTTGTGATCCGTGCGTGCAGTATCGTAAAGAGTGGATTGAAATTCTCTGAAATGTGGGCGTTCTGTAGCAAAATACCAGTCGATTGACAGACGGAAACGTCTTGATTTTCGAGAAGCAAAAATATTCCAAAAGTGAAATAGATCTATCAGAGAGAGGACTATAGTGAATTGAAGGGAGGGGGTACATGTACATTGATTTAGGCTTACGTTGTGTAAAACTGAAAATAGAGGTGTATGTATGACCTTACATTTATATATACACAGACTAAAAGACGAGGTGAATAATACTCGGGGGAAATGTTTTTTTTTTCATTCTGGTGATCGAGGAATCCCTGGAAGTAGAAATCTAAATAAAATACAATTTAGCATGCAACTTAATGAGCGAGTGACGTCCAATACAACTGAGAGTGAAATATGGTCACAGTTGCTTGGTTTATATATTCTCGCCTTAATACTGCTTGACAGAAAAAAATTGATCGGAGGGATTTCTTGATCTCAATTTCCAAGAAATCACGAACGCGCTAAATTGAACAGGAAGAAGATATTAGCGTATAATGCAGACTGTGATTCAGAAAAAAAAGACGCATTAAGTGCCAATACGTTTTCCCGTTTCAAAGCGCCAATAGGCAAATTCCACAGCGCAATGACTATAACCCACAGGTACTTACACAACTGTTTTTTTTTTAATATGGGGGTCAAATATTTCACAAACACCTACGCAGGTCCAAAAACGCTATGACCGCAAACTTAACCTTTTGGCGTGAGGGTCGCCCATTTCTCTCGTGAAACGATTTTGTTTTGTCAGTAAGTGCGCATTGAATAAACAAAATGTGGTATTTTTGTAATGACCTTTTGAAATCCACTGGTCAAACGGTTAGTATCTAAACATAATTTAAGATGCAAATAAGTCTTACTGCCTACCACCATCCCCTTTTCCCATTCAAAATATAACCCTAAATAATTTGTCTGGCTTAATATTGAAGTTGCCAATTGAAATTTATTGCCAGATGTCGTTATTATAAAGTTCCTCAAATTATCTTTAAGTCTTTTTTCAAACAATCGTTGGGTTTTAAATGTTGCAGAGACTGCACTTCTAAGTCATGCAATGGTAAATAATCACAGACCTTTACTTTATGCGACAGAAGATTCGCTCATTTTGTCTTAAATGAATCGGGTAAGTGGCGCATACACATCCAGATGGCAGCCACTTCAACTGTGTAAATAAGTCAGAGCGGGCGCTATAAATACCCACCTTCCTCTGATAAGGATTGCTACATTGCAAGTAGCATTTCATGTAGCTTTGATCAGCAAATATTAAAAAATTGCATTAAGCTTTTAGAAGCTTTTATAAACTGATAAGGAAAACACATCTTCAGAGAGTAAATGCATTTTTTATTAATTGCAAACGTTATCCATACATTTCCATTTTCTCATTAATTTTTGTCCTGGCTTTAAATTATGAATATCTGCTTGAAAACTGCCAGCTCAGTACATAAAAATCATTCCACTGAAAGTTTCAGAGGTATTGAATTGTTCATTTTCAAACACGTGTATTTGTCACTGGCATCCAGTGTAACAATACTGTTATTCTACACAATTGAAAGTGTGGTCTCACCTAACGCAATATGCCCGTCTTCTCCAGCACAATGGCACTGTGGGTCTTCCTCCACACATTCCAATAACACAATTTCAGATCTCACTGGTGGGACTTTTGACATCCCTTTCTAAATTCCTGACACTCCCTGAATACTTGATATTATAAATACCCACCTATTAAGGTAAGAACATTCTGACCAACAGCTGACTAGAAAATATTTTCTTGCCAGCACCGACAATGCTAACACAGTTCTGATGGGTAGAACTCTACTTCCAATCTTAACAGACACCATAAATAGGCCTGAAACCATATAGCTTAAGCCAAATGTCTATTTTGCAGGTGTCATTCAAGTCTTCTCTTTGTGTTCTGTGAAGAACCTGGCGTACAGATGTCCCAGTTTTCCAATATTACTGTGTAGAATGGAGCGGATCACTTCTGTGTGCTCAGGGCTGCATGCTGGAAATGAGAACAAATCAAAGGTTACTATTTCATAATACAGCACATCCTGATACAATACAACAATAAACTAAAACTGTTTCACAACTAACACAATACAAATATGCCACACCTAACACACTGCAAACATGACATACCTCACACATTGCAAATATGTCACAGCTAACACACTGCAAATATGTCACTACTAACACACTGCAAATATGCCACAACTAACACACAGATTGTCTTATATAACTGCACTAACACCTATAAATGCCTGGTGTACAATGCAAAATCAGCGCTTTGCATGATGTATAATTTTATATGCTACCAAACAATTTCCTTCTTAATGTAATATTCCACTACAGATCTTGCTCAATCCCTGACATATCTTAAACAATTCTGTCCACTTACGCCTATCCATAACTCCCTCATCATTGATCATAGGTATAGGGGGATTCTCCTTCATATACCTCCACACACTTAACAGCAGTAAGTTCACTTCATATGGAGTTAACAGGGGGAAGATTTCCCCTATATAGGACAGTGGTGGAGGAAGGAGGCCACCCTGAAATATTCAATAATTGAATTTTCAATCTTCTCAAAGGCAAACAATACATTAGCTGAAAACGGAAAGCATTGAATCCACTTTACTTGGTAAAACTCTAATAAAAAGACAAGTTAAATTTACTTCTAAAATATATTATTCACTCTGTGACAAAATACATATATCACTATAAACAAGAACTAGAATAAACTAGAAGAAAAATCTTTATATGTTCTGTTACCTTCCCCATGACTTCTATGAGTCTACATGAGAGCTCCAGCTGCTTGGGTGTGTTGCTGGCCAGCTTGTCTCGCGCACCTTCCCAGAATGCCATCATGGCAGCCGCCATACCACGCAGTACACAGGAACACTGACTAAGGGCAGAATAGTCTGAAAGATAAAAACACTGGCTGTCAAGGTTGTGCCACTTAATGGAGAAAATGTATCTTATATTAATTAAAGCATCCAAGATATCTTATATGACAACTTATCATCTTTTAATAATCAACAACTTACCATATGATATGATGTCCAACATGTCCCATAAAACTGGGTAAGCTTCTATCTTTTTTCTTGTAAAGAGATTCCTAGAGGAATAGGGTTTTAAAAATTCCATTAATTTTCAAATATATATCTCTGAGCTATATCTTTACAATATCTTTTTTAAAAACTATGCAGAGGATTTTCACATTTTTTCTTCTCCACGAGTTCCCCCTATCCTTTACCTTCTTTGCCCTCTCTCTCCCCTGCATGATTTTAGGAAATTTCTTCCTCCCCCCCCAGGACAACTCCCCACCCTGCTCCACCCCCACTCCCCTGCTATTCCCCAACCCCATCCCCACCTCTACAGCACAGTAGGCTCCACCGGCTCAAACCCACACCCACCCACTCAAACCCCACAACCACCTGCTCAAACCCACACTCACCCCTCACAACCACACCCGTCTAACACCCACCTGTTCAAACTCACACCCACCTCTCCACAGTGAATTCCATCCATCTCTCCTCTGGCCAGTGCAGACCATTGTACAGCACATCCATAGTTGTCAACTCCACCACCAGGAGCGCTAGTGTCTTCAGTGCCTGCTCTGTCTGCTCACTGACAGGTTTCCCCTGGACCAGAGTGAGATAGGTGTCTCTACTAGAGCTGCTGTCTGACTGGGGGTACAGACACTGGGGAGTTGGTCCTTGGTTGAAACAACAGTCACAGATGACCTCAGAAAAGAACTGCCTATTGGCAAACACCTGAGCCTTGAACAATGAAAATACAGTTATTATGAAATATATTTTAATCATTATCAACATCATTATTATTATAAGATATATGTTGGAATTGGTGTGTGTAAAGGCAGTGGATCATAGGAAAATTTATTTAATGTTGGTGTCTCTACATGTTACTTTATGCCCCTTTCTAATCTCATCAAGATGAACCAAGTGGGTGGTCACATATTAATCTTAATTTCACAACTTATTAACCTTGGTAAGTAAAGGTGTTTCTATTTGTTTCTTCAATCCTTTCCCGATGACTCCAGCATGGAATACAGAGGCATGTGACTGAGGCAGTGCCATGTACACAGAGTGTTTTCTATTGGCTTCCAATATCATTGGCTTAGGACGAGTTACTTTGACAGACTCGGCAGAGGTCAAGGGGTCAAACTTCCCACCAAGAGCAGCAGAATACTCCTAAATTATAACAATAATTGTAGTCAAACAGTAAATTTATATCACTTATGATTTTTATCAATTATAAGCTTTGGGACTAAGACCGCTTCAATGATTATGATGAACTGGGAATATTTGAAAGGTTTTCGTTCTCTTAATACAGAAATGTCTAAAATAAACAGTAAGATGATAAGAGTGGACGTATAAGTTGACTCTTGCTGTAGAAATATTTGATAAGAAAAGTTAGCACCAGTTTATTACCTGTGACACTGCAGCCTCCAGCAGAAATCTCACCATCATCTGTCTCACCTCTGGGTGCTGGCATAAACACTTGATGAACTTCCTACAGTAACCTAGGCAATGGCCCTTCTTACTCGCATCTGAAATGATTTAAACAAAACCACCTGAGGAATAAAAGACATACATGGCTCAAAATATTTTGGCATATAATGTATATGTTTTGTTTCACGTTGTCAAAGGTACTTGAATTTCAGAGTTAGCATTATAACGGACATCCTTTACAGTATAATATCAAGTTATCGTAAATTTTCTTGCCTCAAATTCAGATTTATCCTGCAAGTAGTTCTTGCTTACCTTTTTCAAAGAGGGCATTGAAGAAAAAATGGACCACCAGTCCAGCCAACTTTAGACTGACACTACTGCTAAGTGCTTTGGTTAACCTCAGGGTTGCTAACAGCTCAATGGTTGCCATGGAGATGCTCACATCGTGCCTTAGCAACTGAGTTGCCAAGTCAACCACATGGTTTTTCATGCAGCTAAACACGGAACTAATGAGGACTTTGAATTAGAAAGTGCATATCAATACCAAAATTTAAAAACTATCTCATGTAGATTTTGGCACTATTGTCCATCTTATTCAATGAGGGTATCTTTTTTTCATCAAGTTTGTAACTAGGCACATCTGTCATTATTACAGGATTAACAGAAAATTCCTACATTATCAACAACAAAAACTTCTTTGTTAAAAAGATTCATTTAGATTCAGCATTCTAAAAGAACATACTTGTTTGAGTCCAACTCTAATCCTGTCTGTCTCTCCCACTTGACGATGCAGAGCAGGTTGTGGATCATCTTGGCTACATCCACCTCATAATGAGGCTGGAGGCGCTCCACTGCCTTCTGGATTGTGTTAGGTGTGACATCAGGCAAACGCGTCTCCATTTCACATTTCATTTCAATAAATATGTTCAACTGAATGAGAAAAGTCAATATCAAAACATGAAGACTTTATATAAAACATGAGAGCAGTGAGTCTCACGTTTCACTTATGTACAAATTTCAGTATTTAATATATATCTACTCTGTGAAGACAGATGTGTCACTGTAATCATAAGATCCGAGGCAGTAAAAATGGAATGTCAGTATAACTCACCTTTTCCATGTCTGTGGCATTGACTACAATATGGCAGAGTATGTCGGAGGCACTGGTGATGCCACAGTACAACCCCACCTGACACAGCAGCTTGGACAGCCAAGAACACCTGGGCAGGGAAGTTAACAAAATATCATTGTCATTTATTCTGATCAAACAATTTGCTAAATGTTCTTTTTAGTAAACAGTTTGACTTTGTTTTGTTTTTTGAAAAAGTATTAAAAAAAATCCAAATTTTTTTGCTGTAGGTCAAGCTGATAATAAGATCCTTAAGTTTATGATAGTAACCATTACAATCAAGAAAAAAATCGCTGAAAATCATTCCATGATACGTTAATACTTAAATGCAAGTTACTACCATCAGATATAAAGTAGATCTGTGGAAAATAACACCAGGTAAGAAAGTACCTTTTACTATTGGTGTCAGCCATAAGTTTATCTGCCAGGTGTACTGCGTGGCCTTGGAGAGCTGCTAGGAATGGAATCTCAGTGGAAGGGTTGCTGCCTTTCCTGTGGATAATCTGCTGTAGGTCAATTACCAACTGGTCCTAATGTAGTGTGAAAAAAAATGATACTGACATCTGTTAATTTTTTTTAAATAAATTATAAATGGTGTTAAAAAATAGATAAAACAATAAAAGGAAGGGTTTAGCAGAATTTTGCTACCATACAATTATCTCACAACCAAACATGTAAGCTTATAACTTAATAATTTTCAGTTCATAAATCATACTTATTTTTAAAAGGGACCCATACTTTGATTTAACTCATCTTTGTTAATTAATTATTTTTCTTTTAATCTTTCACTCACCATCACCACAGAGCAGGTGTGTCGTACTTTGGCAGAGAGAGGGTCTTCACAGTCCATAGAGTCTGAAATACACATGTACAGGATGGACAGTGTGCACAATACAATCTCAATAAGTACAGTCCAGTCAAACTGATCCATATGTTTATGAATACTGCAAAAAGTCTTATTTTGGTTGATTCTTATTTTGGTCCCTGAAGAAGGTCCACAAGCTGAAAGCTTGGCACCTTTTATCCATCATAATTGATCTTTAAAGATGTGTTTTCAATATAGTTCATTTATTTGCAGAAAGTCTGAAACCTATGCAGATACTGATCCCCAAAATTACTTTAGACTCTTGGACACAGTGATATTACACCATACTGACTGTTAAATCAATTGTATTCCTACATCTCAAATGATAATAATAATAAGAAAAAACAAGAACAACAACAATAACAACAACAACAGTAACAACACAAACAATAATATTAATTCACAGGAAAAATCATAACTACAATCAAATCCACAATTTCCAATTACCTTGCTCTGGACTCCACACTGCAGAGTCCAGTAAGAACTGTAACAACTTGTATGCTCCCTCACTGCTCCTTGTGATCAGATGCACCACCAGACTTAGCAATCTAAATACACAGGGGTACAGTTTTATATTACTGTTATTTCTCAGCATTAATCTAAATCTTAGTGGCAGTATTAAAACATATCTATATGGAACATTAGTCATTGTCACTTCTGTGACTGTTTTAGTTAATACAC
The DNA here is from genome assembly GCF_001039355.2 of Lingula anatina. The sequence goes on from NW_019773736.1 coordinate 1,121,892, forward strand.
ATAACTCTCAATCTAAAAGAAAACAAATGTCTCTAAACTACTTTCATTTCTCAATTACCACAAAAAATGTTGTCTCATGTAATATTTTGAAATTAAAAATCTGCATGTGATCACTTCACCACCTGAATGGCTGCAGGACCATTAAGCAATTTAAACTCATTCATTTTTTCTTTATGAAGTGACCTTACCCTGCAGTGTCCTGCATGCTGGGAGATTTCTGCTCAGTGAACTGTTTCGACAACTTGTTCATTGCACTGGTGGATACTAAAACAGGGTGTTACCAAACAGATAAATAACAAAACAAGATGCCCTCTGAGAACAGCATCAAACTTCACACTGGCAATTCCCTTATGGAATTTATCTGTTTAAAGTCAAGTGTACTTCCAGACGATTCATGAATTTTCTGACTTTTACTGAAAAATCTGTTTCTTTCATTAATGTATTGTAAATTTAAACAGTGAGCATCACAATCAACATGTTACTTAATGTCATTGCTGAATTCGCATGTTTGTGTAATCTAAGTTGCTAAAACAGTGACTTCATAAACTGACTTACAAGTATGGACAATATCAGTGGTCAGCACCTGTAACAGCATGTTGGACATAGAAGCCAGCTGAAGCAGGAATGGGACAGTGGACAGCTGCATGGCATCTGCATCAGGCCTCAGGCTTTCCTGGAGTATAATTCAACATGATACATAACTACATAACATGTTCATACAAACCCACACCTCCTTTTTATTCCATATAAATTCATATCTATGAGTTAGTTTTTAATGGACATATGCATCCGATTCCTGCATTTATACAATGTTATTTTCATTATTTAGCTTCGATGCGAAAAACTGCCAAACACTTTCAGTCGGTCATTAAAGTGCCTGCTAACAGTAAAATATACAAATATCTTAACAGTCTGTTAACAGTTAGTTATACAAATATCTAGATGAAGTAGTCTTGGGTAATAGTTTTCCTCTTACCTCAAACAGTCCCAGCAAAGCCTTCCTGATATTCTGGCCATGCTGCCCAGCCAGGTGTCCCAGAATTCCCACCACTGACGCCATCTTGGGAACTTTCTCGGAAGATGGCATGTCTGATTGGCTGCTGCCATGGTAACAGAAGTCCTTCAGGCCACACATGAGCACCCTGGTGATGATGGTCTGTGGGAAGCAGGAGCTGGTTGGAGGGCAAGGAAAATAAATATATTGATATACTCTAATCTATATCATCAATAAGATTGTGCATCTTTCCAAGGAGTTGTTTTAACTGATGCTTTAGTGACAGTTATCACTCCCTTTGGAACAAGGTATAAGTGAAACAGTCAAGTTTCAATAACTATCCCAAGTGAGAATCCCTCACCAACACCCAATGACCTTCGGGCATTCAGCCTGATGATGATGCCTTTGTAAGAAGAACTAAGTGTCTATGTTTCACTAGTTTCACTAATATTTTGTTCCAAAATAATGGATAACAATCACTAAAACACCAGCTACTAAAATGTCAGTTTATACTTTTTTTCTTTCTAATGCATTACCAAGCTCACCTGTAATTGCCATTTCTTCTTATTATTTTTACTAGTATTTTTTTAGGAGTTTTTGTAATTAGCCCATGAAAAACATTAAGAGTTCTGCCTGTGAAATTTACTCACCCAAGATGAGCCACAACCCAGTCAAAGTGTGGAGAATACTTGACAGAAGCCTCTAGTAATGCACTGACACAAACATCTGCTGATCCACTGATCCTAATAAAATAAAACAAGTTGATGTTCTAGAAAAATATGAAATAAATTGCACAAATGAAAAATTACAAAAATAAATAAATAAATAAATAAAATAAATAAATAAGCGATTGTGTTTAAACAAATGACATATGATCATAAGGTTATATAGCTGTTTGAATAAAAGAATAAGAGTATGTAGCATTCCACAAGCAAAAAATTAGGTTCATAATCACTGAAATCTGCAAAATTCTTAAACGAATACTTACATAGCAGCAAAACATTCAGATGCCAGTTCCATAAGGGTCTTGGTAGCCAGGCATGTCATCCACAGCTGTAATAATTCATTGAGACTGGCAGAGTGGGGCACAGCCCTCCTCTCAGAGTACTTGCTGCTTATCTGACCCAATAGGTTGATGGACCACTGAAATTAGCAATGATCACATTAGGCTTTTTTAATCTACTTACTTCACTTAAATCTGAGATATTCATGTGCAGGCAAAAACATTGCTGGAAAAGGAAGACAACTGGCTCCAATGGGTCACTGAAATAAATATGATAGAAAATAAAAAGGAGTTTAATGTTTGGAGTGAAATCAGACATGAGTCCAGGTTAAAAAAAACTGAACATTTATGGAAACTCAGACAAGACAAATCTCAGGAACCATCAGAACTGAATTAAAAAAAAAACAAAAAAAAAAAACGGATTTCCGGGTGTCTGCGGAAAAAGCTCATGTCTAAAAATTCATTTAAAGAAGATTTAATACTAGTGTTACTTTGTATTTATTATTCTCCTCTCTGAACATGACAAACTCAAACAATTTCCAAATACCCCAAACATTATAAAATCATATTTAATCAAATTTCATAAATTGAATTTAAAAAACATTTTAAAAATTGATATTCTGGAGACCTTACACCAAAGACAACTTGGGTAACTACAGAAGTACTGTTAGGCCCTATTCAGAACAGGGGACTAACTAGTCTGAAGGTCAAACATGGCAACCCACTACAAAGCTTGCCATCTAGTCTGCTAATAGACACTGAATAGAAATCCTGTGGGGAAGTATTCAAGTGGGTCGGCCATATTTGACCCTCGGAGTAGTTAGTCCCCTATTCTATTACCCTGTTCTCCCTTATTACCTGTGATATGATGGGTGCCCAGGCCTCTGGGTTAGTTCTGATAAATGTGACCAGCACACTGCAGGCATCCTGTATGACAGCATCTAGGTTAGGCATGCTGGTATCTAAGAAATAAACAGGAGCAGGAATTTTGAAATTCTTCATTCATTACAGTTTTAATGTTAATGTTTGTTTTAATGTTAATAAGCTTACATACTCCCTCCCCATTCCCCCACCCCAACTCAAAAACACTCAAAAAATCATAATGATACATATTAATCTTTTTGCAATTAAACAGGAGCAGATTTGTTGTAGAACAGTTTCATTGGCTATATGTTTTTAATAAACAAACAGTTTCCTTTCTCAAAAACTAAACAAAAAATTAAATGAGAATTTCAAGGCAGCCAATATTGCTGGCACTCAGATTCATCAGGGAAACGAGGCCTGCAATAATGTGCTGATTCAGTCTTTATTTTAGCTGTGGACTTATACTGGTTTTATAATACCTGGCAAACACTCACAAGCTAGCAGACTTGGTGATAAAACCTAAAAAGTTTGCCAAATCTTCACTTAAGAAGACAGCTTTTAAAATTGACTCGAATATACGTATAAGGACACTCCACCTGATACATTGGACCCTATCTCTAGGTGCAGTATGTGTGTGTTGACAGCATCATCAAACACAGTACACAGGTGCTCCAGGACGGCGTGTCTGGCAGAGGGAAGTGTTTTCAGGAGGAACAGAGCAGACTTGGCCAGCTCTTCACTGCTCACCTTGTTACGGAAGGTAGAAGACCCCTGAATGAAGTTCTTCACCTCTGTTTTGATGTCCTGAAATTCACTTTATGCTTTATTTAATTATGAAGCAGCATACAGATTGTTTCCATTTAATTTTGGTGAGACATACTAGAGGTTCTGTAGCATGAAACACTTATATTTCATTGACTGGTACTAAAACAAATGCCTACATCAAGAAGAATGGGGGGGGGGGGGGTGAACTACAATTAATTTAGGAAGTATTTTGAGGCAGAGGGCGAGTCCTCGTCTTTCACGTATTTTGCTGATCTACTGAATGCCCCGATTTTTGCGTGCTTTGAAAATATATCAGAAAGCTCACTAAAAGCACATGTACCACATGTACACTACATGTAAGTTACCCAGTACATGTACCCCAGGAATAACACTGTGTTTGAGATATAATTGCAGAATTGCGTCTTTGTAAACTAAGAGATGATGTAGATTTATGATTGGTAAATTTGTTATGATTTGTAGCGTGTTAATGCTTCGCGTATCAAACAAGTTCCCTCAATTTTCGGCCTGAAGCGGCAGGCACTTACTGCAGGCATGCAAGGCCGAAAACTTCACTAAGAAAAACTGAGGCATAGCTTTGGAACAACCCTCTACTATTCCGTTAAGCAAACATGGAAAATGCATAAAGATTTAACTTCAGATACATCTTTTTAAACCTCAGGTAATATGTTAGCCTTAAAACTACAGCGGATCTTCGACAATTTACCTGGGAAGTGAATGGGAAAGCGTGACCGTCGCTTGCCGCGGCCATTGTTTTGAAGCGAATTTGAACTGTAGTTGCGAAGGCGACTCTGTTTTCTAAATCATTGATGTTCCATCCAAAGCATGCAAATATTTTTCAATTTTAATTTTGTTTAATAATGAAGAAAAATAGGCTTTGTTAAAACTTTTATTTTTAAAATAACAATAAAGCAGATACGAAACATTTGTGCAATATCTTCTAACTCTATATTCTGAAGGCCGTTTTGAAGGTCATGCTGCATTCTCAGAAAATGTGATAACGTTTATGTGCCCGAGATAGTTGAAACGAAACTCCTGTCAATTACCAAAATTATTTATAGCTGAAACATTACAGTATGTGACATAATTACCAAGGAAGTGTAAGTTTGCATTGAAACTTTGTAAGAGTGTAATTTTTGTACTGATCATCCTGTTGACAACACTTTGCTTTCCACTTGAAGTTATAGCAGAGATGCACAAAATCGGTGATTGATTATCGATATTGAGCATGTGATGTCATTTTATGACTACTCAAGACAGGATGTCATTATATTCAAATGGAGAAGTTGTCTGTGAAACTTTATATCTGACATCATGTTGGCTAAGCACACATCAAAATACCAAATTTCCTTTAATGTAACCTATTGCACGCATGTTTTATTATTTTTCATTTTGATATAATACCCAGAAAAGGTATATTTCATGCTGGAATATCTCAAGTTTTCAAATGCCATTCTGTTGTCCTTCATTGTGTTGTGATATCAACTACAAATGGTCAACATCGGTATATTTTATTAGGCAATTTATTTGAAGCTGCAAATTTGATTAATTAAACTGCATTACATTAACTACTTTCTTCTTTGTTTTTAGAATCCCCAATCTCAGCATGCCTAACTTCAGTAACCTCAAGCTGAGTGGGATCAGCCTCCCAGTGAGGGTAACGGTAATCTCGGTAACCCTGGGGGTGGCCTTGATGGGGATTTTGGCAGCTTATTTCCGTCGTAGAAAGCGGCCATCACCTCCAAGAAGGCCCAGTGGTGTTCTGGAGAAGAAAGCGGTACCAGCACCAGTGCTCAGTCCCAATGGAGGTGAGGAGAGTGCCCAAATTTATTTACTGTTATCTGTTGCTGTGCTACGCAATTATCTACATAACATAATAGCAGTAAGTCATTCCCTGGTGCATTGCCAGGGCCATTCTATAGTGTTTGTATTTTGTTTTAAATATGATTTTAATTCTTTGTATGAAATTTCAATGAATCGAAATGTACTGTATATATGTATTAGCACAGTTGATTGGTATTCTTCTTTTAGATCTTCCCAATAAATCAGCCATCGCAATTGTCAAGAGAAGCCAGTCCCCGAGATCTTTGGTGAGAGACAAGTCCAACTCCATGTCCAGCCTGGGAGGTGCCTCCACCAGTACACACTCCACTATTTGTAACACCCCAGTCCCTGTGGACACCAGCTCTATGTCAGCACAGGACCTCTGTCAGATTGGTGAGTAGATCATCAAATACAAGTCTTCTTCTTGATGTGGTGAGGAGATAGATAATCAAATAGAAGTCTTATTCTTTATGTTTGAAATGTGTGGATTTTGTTTATAGAAAAAGTAAATTTCACTTTATTAGCTTTCAAGGAAAAAATATTTTTGTTTGTTGTGACAGAAAATATTTGCGTAAGATTTCGTTTTGATACAATTTTGCAAAAGATCATGAATAAACAGCATTGGTTTTAACTATTTTTCACTAAGTAAACCCTGTAAGGTAGAGCTTAGAGCTTGAATAGAGTGACAGCTGTTGGTTGGACAAAATGAGTAAAAACTAAGTGGACAGGTGGGTGGTGTCTGTGTTTGAATAATAGTTTGAGTATCACCTGTTTCCCTGCAGCTAGCTCTGTAGCCCTGATTGAGAGTACATCTAGGTTGTATCTCCGAATCATGGGACTCGAGAGCTAAACCACTGAAGAGGATTGGCTGCTGGCTTTAAGTCAATTTAATGGGTGGGTGCACTGGAGAAGTGGGTGGTGCCTCTTTTTGAATAATGGTTTGAGTGGCACCCTGTTGCCCTGAAATTATCTCTGTAGCCTTGGTTGACAGTGCACGTACAAGGTGTTATCTTTGAATCTTGGTGTGAGGTACAACTCGAGATTTGTCAGATGTTTCTTGTAAGGAAAGGATCAGCTGCTGGCTACTTGTACAGGGTTATGGCCCCTGTCATCAATATTGGGGATGATACATCACCTTAACATCTTACTCATAAACAAAATACAACCGCGTGATGTTGGCTTAACTTAGTAGTTGGAACACCTTCAGAAGTGACTGATGCCGAATTTGCTGAATTTATGTGAATATGAATGTGATTATTATTGATAGTGTCAAGTGTTTTAACACAACTGGTATGGGTTGTTTTTGTTGAATTAAGTCTTTTTTATTATTATTAGTTAGTTTTGGAATAGAGAAAATAAGTTTTAATGCATCAGGGAGGTAATATGTTGAAAGCAACGCAGGTGAGTTTTAGTGATTTAGTGATATGTTTTTCTTTTATTCAAAACACATCTTTTACCTGACATGTTTAGTATATGCCAGTTTTTGGAGATTCAGTAGTTTAAGTACTTCATTTCAACATTATATTTTTGTCATGATACCAAATAGAAGTTCAATTTTGTTTCATTTTCAGTATTTATTATTATTATTATTATTATTATTATTATTATTATTATTATATCTATTCTATAGGCATGGAGTCCCTATCTTCAGCAATCCGAGTTTGGGAAGATGCCCTAGAAAAATTGGATGTCGACCAACAAGTGGACGATGTTGACGGGAATCAAGAACATATAGTGAGTTATGTCATTGTATTTCTAGTGGGGTTATCTAAATGTATTCTAAAGTCTAGATGAGAATGGGAAGAAAAAAGGTATTAGGAAGCAGCAGGTACTATCAAGAAGATGCATGTAGTAATTGATTTTGTGTAATACCTCCTATTCATTCCAAGTGAGGTACCTTGTATTTTTTTTTTTTTTTTTTTAATATATTGTGTGACTTGTATTTAAATAATAAATTCAACAAGTAATTTCAGATCTTTCAATCAAAATGAACTGTTGAAACTATTAAATACAGTGTTTAAAGATCTTGAAGAAAGAGGAATGTAGCCGAGTATCACAGAACAAAATCAACTATATATCATGAGAATCAGCTTCTTTATTCCTTCTTAAGTCCTGTACATGCATATTAACGTGGCATTGCGAATAATGACAAAGAATAGTGTTGGACGGGGACTTTATACTACCCGCTCATGTGACTGCCAAAAGACGTGACATGTGACTTACAAAGAATAGTATTGAGCGGGGACTTTATACTACCCGCTCACGTGACTGCCAAAATTGCGGGAATGCTGGAAAAAAACATCAAATACAAGTACATGGATGGGTCAAGCAATAGTTCTTGAGTAGGACAAAATGGCTCTTCATCCTACCAGTAGGTAAATCCATTTTGGCAGGAAAATCCTGTGGAGTGGCCCTTTGACATATCATTTTCACCTGTGTACACCTGCCAACTTGTAGCTGCAGGGTTAGGGCCATCACATCTTTATATTTATAGATATCTTTTGTTGTTAAATTATGCAATCAACAACTAACAGATATCAAAGAGATCAATAGTCAAAACACATCAGAACATATCTCTGGCAAGTTGGTAACCATAATTGCCCTGAAGCTACCTGGCTTGATAGTCATGAGGATATGTCTGATGAAAACCCTAGAGAAGGGTCAACCAAGGATGAAGGAGATGTGACATGAAGATAAACTGGTTTATAATGTTTTTTCTGTCACGTCTATACTTTTTACCACTTATTAAGCTGCCTTGTATTTAATTAAGTTCTTCCTTTGTATGGATTTTATGGGTGAGACTAGAAAACTTCTAATATTTTGGTAAACCACTTAGGACAAGCAGGGTTTTGAGGGTTGTTGCACTTTTGTTATTATTATTTTTTTAATATTTTACTTTGATATATGTCTGCTACATACAAACTGCCAGAGTCAAAGTCTACTAAAAAGATGGGAGAGGGTGGTGAGTTATTGGACACCTGTGACAGGATTTTGTGGTTTCAACTTGCCATCAGAGAGAAATAAATTAAGAAAGAAAAAATAAAAGGAAGACGTAGGAGAAGTGCCAGTGTGTTTGTATTCATGCACATACATGCATTCACGCATGCACATACACATTATCCACAAGGTTTTTTTATGTTAAAATATTAGGAAAAGAAGAACTTATGATTAGGAAGTAAATGCTTTTTCTCAGTCTCGGGTACAATTTTTGCTGAAGATTCCATCAAAGCTGTTGCCTTGATTCAGTATCTACATGTGGAAAAAACCTGTTATGAATATTTCATTCTCTTTCCTCATATATTCTAAAACATTAAAATATTAAAGGTACATTGGAGTGTTTTTGGAATTCCCAGTAATGCATATAAACAACTTTACTAGTTTCTTATATGNGCCCCATATTACAAAGTCAGGAAAAAATAAACCAGAAAGGGACTTAAGTTGATCTTTGAACATAATTAAACATATGATATGGACTTGTTCAGATTTAAAAAAAAAAAAAAAAAAAAAAACATTTACACTGTTTCAAGTTATTGCGTTTATTTTGAAATGTTGACTAGTTTGTGATTATTATAGTTGTTTTTTGTTTTTTTTTCTTTTTTTTTATGGGAAAAGGAGGATGTTAAGGGATGCTCCCTCTTATTGATACTTGTTATATAATAAACGCTCCCAGAGCACTTCAGGTTCAGTTATATCCACGTGTTTGACTTATTCCATTAACAACAACCTCTCCTCTCTCAGGTGCACTGATTCAGTCTTTATTTTATTTGTGGACTTAAACACCTAATAACCATACTGGTTTAATAATACCTGGCAAACACTCACAATCTAGAAGACTTGGTGATGAAACTTTGGTGATGAAATTTCCCCAAATCTTCATTGAAGAAGGCAGCTTATAAAAATGACTAGAATAACTAGAATAAGGCTTCTCTACCTGATACATTGGACCCTATCTCTAGGTGCAGTATGTGTGTGTTGACAGCATCATCAAACACAGTACACAGGTGCTCCAGGACAGCGTGTCTGGCAGAGGGAAGTGTCTTCAAGAGGAACAGCGCAGACTTGGCCAGCTCCTCACTGCTCACCTTGTTACGGAAGGTAGAAGACCCCTGAATGAAGTTCTTCACCTCTGTTTTGATGTCCTGAAATTAATTCTATGCTTTATTTAATTATGAAGCAGCATAAGGATTGTTTCCATTAAATTTTGTTGAGGTTCTGTAACACTTATATTTCATTAACTGGTACTAGAACAAATGTCTCATCAAGGAGGGAGGGGGGGGGGGGTGAACTACAATTAAGAAGTATCTTGAAACAGAAGGCGAGTCCCCGTCTTTCACGTATTTTGCTGATCTACTGAATGTCCTGATTTTTGCGTGCATAAAAAATACATCAGAAAGCTCACTAAAAGCACATGTACCGTATGTACATGTAAGGTACCGAGTACATGTACCCCAAGAATAACACTGTGTTTGAGTTATATTGTATCTTTGTAAAGAGATGATGTAGATTTATGATTAATAAATTTCTTATCATTTGTAGCGTGTTAATGCATCGCGTATCAAACAAGTGGCCTTAATTTTCGGCCTGAAGCGCTAGACACTTACTGCGGATAAGTAGCATGTAAGGCCGAAAACTGACTTTTCTAAGAAAAATTGAGGCATAGCATTAGAACAACCCTCTACTATTCCGTTAAGCGAACATGGAAAAAATGCGTAAAGATTTAACTTCAGATACATCTTTTTAAATCTCAGGTAATATTTTAGCCTTAAAACTACAGCGGATCTTCGACAATTTACCTGAGAAGTGAATGGGAAAGCGTGACCGTCGCTTGCCGCGGCCATTGTTTTGAAGTGGAATTGAATTGTAGTTGCGAAGGCGATTCTGTTTTCTTAATCATTGATGTTTCATCCAAAACATGCAAATATTTTTTCAATTTTTAATTTTATTTAATATTGAAAAGAAATAGGCTTTATTAAAACTTTTATTTTTAAAATAACAATAAAGCAGATACGAAACAATATCTACAATTTCTTCTAACTCTATTTTCTGAAGGCCGTTTTGAAGGTTACGCTGCATTCTCAGAAAATGTGATAACGTTTATGTGCCCGAGATAGTTGAAACGAAACTCCCGTCAATTACCAACATTATTTATTGCTGAAACAGTACAGTATGTGACATAATTGCTAAGGAAGTGTAAGTTTGCATTGAAACTTTGTAAGAGTGTAATTTTTGTTCTGATCATCCTGCTGAATTTAAGAAATTTGCTTTCCACTTGAAGTTATAGCAGAGATGCACAAAATCGGTGATTGATTATAGATATTTAGGATGTGATGTCATTTTAAGTCCACTCAGGACAGGATGTCATTATATTCAAATGGAGAAGTTGTCTTTATATCTGACATCATGTTGGCTAAGCACACATTTCAAAATGCCAAATTTCCTTTGATGTAAGCTATTGCACACATGTTTTATTTTTATTTTTCGTTTTGATAAAATACCCAAAAAAGGTATATTTCAAGCTAGAATATCTCAAGTTTTCAAATGCCATTCGATTGTGCTTCATTGTGTTGTGATATCAACTACAAATGGTCAACATGGGTATACATATTTTATTAGGCAATTTATCTGAAGCTGCAAATTTGCTTGATTAAACTGCATTACATTCACTACCTTCTTCGTTGTTTTTAGAATCCCCAATCTCAGCATGCCTAACTTCAGTAACCTCAAGCTGAGTGGGATCAGCCTCCCAGTGAGGGTAACGGTAATCTCGGTGACCCTGGGGGTGGCTTTGATGGGAATTCTGGCAGCTTATTTTCGTCGTAGAAAGCGGTCATCACCTCCAAGAAGACCCAGTGGTGTTCTGGAGAAGAAAGCGGTGCCAGCACCAGTGCTCAGTCCCAATGGAGGTGAGGAGATTGCCCAAATTTATTTACTGTACTACGCAATTATCTACATAACATAATAGCAGCAAGTCACTCGCTGGTGCATTGCTGGGGCCATTCTATAGTGTTTGTATTTTGTTTTAAATACGATTTTAATTCTTTGTATGAAATTATAATGAATCAAAATGTGCTGTATATATGTATTAGCACAGTTGATTGGTATTCTTCTTTTAGATCTTCCCAATAAATCAGCCAGTGCAATTGTCACGAGAAGCCAGTCCCCGAGATCTTTGGTGAGAGACAAGTCCAACTCCATGTCCAGCCTGGGAGGTGCCTCCACCAGTACACACTCCACTATCTGTAACACCCCAGTCCCTGTAGACACCAGCTCTATGTCAGCACAGGACCTCTGTCAGATTGGTGAGTAGATCAAGTCTTCTACTTGATGTGATGAGCAGATACATGATCAATACGAAGTCTTCTAGAACTGTATGTTTGATATATGTGGATTTTGTTTATAGAAAAAGTGTTAATTTCACTTTATTAACTCCCAAGGAAAAAATATCTTTGTGTTTGTTGTCACAGAAAACATTTGCTTAAGATTTCATTTTGATACAATTTTGCAAAATCCATGAATAAACAGCATTGGTTTATTTATTATTAGCTCTGTAAGGTAGAGCTTACAGCTTGTATAAAGTCACAGCTATTGGTTAACAAAATAAGTAAAGACTAAGTGGACAGGTGGGTGGTGCCTACATTTGAATAATAGTTTGAGTATCACCTGTTGCCCTGCAGCTAGCTCTGTAGCCCTGATTGAGAGTGCAACTAGGTTGTATCTCCGAATCATGGGACTCGGGAGCTAAACCACTGAAGAGGATTGGCTGCTGGCTTTAAGTCAATTTAATGGCTGGGTGCACTGGAGAAGTGGGTGGTGCCTATGTTTGATTAATGGTTTGAGTGGCACCCTGGTGCCCTGAAATTCTCTCTGTAGCCCTGGTTGACTGTGCTCGTACAAAGTGTTATCTTTGAATCTTGGTGTGAGGTACAACTCGAGATTTGTCAGATGTTTCTTGTAAGGAAAGGATCAGCTGCTGGCTACTTGTACAAGGTTATGGCCCCTGTCATCAATATTGGGGATGATACATCACCTTAACATCTTACTCATAAACAAAATACAACCGCGTGATGTTTGCTTAACTTAGTAGTTGGAACACCTTCAGAAGTGACTGATGCCGAATTTGCTGAATTTATATGAATATGGATGTGATTATTATTATTATTGATACTGCTCAAGTGTTTTAACACTATTGGTATAGGTTGTTTTTGTTGAATTAAGTGTTTTTTATTATTATTATTAGTTAGTTTTGGAATAGAGAAAATAAGTTCTAATGCATCAGGGTGATACGTTGAAAGCAGCGCAGGTGAGATTTAGTGATGTGTTTTTCTTTTATTCAAAACATATTTTACCTGACATGTTTAGTATTTGCCAGTTTTTGGAGATTCATTAGTTTCAGTACTTCATTTCAACATTATATTTTTGCCATGATACCAAACAGAAGTTCAATTTTGTTTCATTTTCAGTATTTATTACTCTCATTATTATCATATCTATTCTGTAGGTATGGAGTCCCTGTCTTCAGCAATCCGAGTTTGGGAAGATGCCCTAGAAAAATTGGATGTCGACCAACAAGTGGACGATGTTGATGGGAATCAAGAACACATAGTGAGTTATGTCATTGCATTTCTAGTGGGGTTATCTAAATGTATTCTAAAGTCTAGATGAGAATGGGAAGAAAAAGGGTATTAAGAAGCAGCAGGTACTATCAAGAAGATGCATGTAGGAATTGATTTTGTGTAATACCTCCTATTCATTCCAAGCGAGGTACCTTGTATTATTTTTTTTTTTTTTTGAAAACATATTGACTTGCATTTAAATACTAAATTCAACAACTTTTAGTTTGCAAGTAATTTCAGATCTTTGAATCAAAATGAAGTGTTGAAACTATTAAATACAGTGTTTAAAGATCTTCAAGAAAGAGGAATGTAGCCGAGTATCACACAACAAAATCGACTATATATCATAAGGATCAGCTTCTTTATTCCTTCTTAAGTCCTGTACATGCATATTAACGTCGCATTGCGAATAATGACAAAGAATAGTGTTGGACGGGGACTTTATACTACCCGCTCATGTGACTGCCAAAAGACGTGACATGTGACTTACAAAGAATATTATTGAGCGGGGACTTTATACTACCCGCTCACGTGACTGCCAAAAGTGCGGGAATGCTGGAAAAAAACATCAAATACAAGTACATGGATGGGTCAAGCAATAGTTCTTGAGTAGGACAAAATGGCTCTTCATCCTACCAGTAGGTAAATCCATTTTGGCAGGAAAATCCTGGAGTGGCCCTTTGACATATCATTTTCACCTGTGTACACCTGCCAACTTGTAGCTGCAGAGTTAGGGCCATCACATCTTTATATTTATAGATATCTTTTGTTGTTAAATTATGCAATCAACGACTAACAGATATCAAAGAGATCAATAGTCAAAACACATCAGAACATATCTCTGGCAAGTTGGTAACCATAATTGCCCTGAAGCTACCTGGCTTGATAGTCATGAGGATATGTCTGATGAAAACCCTAGAGAAGGGTCAACCAAGGATGAAGGAGATGTGACATGAAGATAAACTGGTTTATAATGTTTTTTTCTATCACGTCTATACTTTTTACCACTTATTAAGCTGCCTTGTATGGATTTTATGGGTGAGACTAGAAAACTTCTAATATTTTGGTAAACCACTTAGGACAAGCAGGGTTTTGAGGGTCGTTGCACTTTTGTTATTTTTTTTTTTTTAATATTTTACTTTGATATATGTCTGCTACATACAAACTGCCAGAGTCAAAGTCTACTAAAAAGATGGGAGAGGGTGGTGAGTTATTGGACACCTGTGATAGGATTTTGTGGTTTCAACTTGGCATCAGAGAGAAATAAATTAAGAAAGAAAAAATAAAAGGAAGACGTAGGAGAAGTGCCAGTGTGTTTGTATTCATGCACATACATGCATTCACGCATGCACATACACATTATCCACAAGTTTTTTATGTTAAAATATTAGGAAAAGAAGAACTTATGATTAGGAAGTAAATGCTTTTTCTCAGTCTGGGGTACAATTTTTGCTGAAGATTCCATCAAAGCTGTTGCCTTGATTCAGTATCTACATGTGGAAAAAACCTGTTATGAATATTTCATTCTCTTTCCTCATATATTCTAAAACATTAAAATATTAAAGGTACATTGGAGTGTTTTTGGAATTCCCAGTAATGCATATAAACAACTTTACTAGTTTCTTATACGACTCAAATATAGTCAATGAGGAATAAAACTAAATTAGTCCCTTGATCAGCCATTAAATGCACCTTTAAACAGCACCTTCTTCAAATTTTTGGTCGTCAGTTTGACCCCATTTATATACAGCACTGAATGCAAGCAGAAAAATCCATTCAAATATAATTTTTCACTTAATATGAAACTATGTCTTTCAGAATTTTACTGAAATATTTCTTAATTGAAACTATATGGTGGCATTTGGTCAGCTTTTGTGGCAAAAAATTGACTTCAAATGGATTTTATAATTGCATAATGAGTAAGTATTTGAATACTTGATGTTTGTTTCTTATTATTCTAGGAACTATCAGCCACAGATCTGAGACAGCAAATCAGCGACCTGCTGGACAAGGCGTATGGTATACAGGACGAGTACGAGCGCACGGTTGTCCGGCAGGTGGACAGCGCAGCACTGGACACAGCAATGGCAGCACTGGCAGATATGAACCGCGAGTATGAGCTGAAACAGAAGGCATCGCGGGGTGACGAGGGGTCCAGCGATGATGAAGATGAGGGGTCGTATTTCTCTGCAGCAGAGGTGAGAGGTCTAGTTGTTTTCTTGTGGTACAAAGGGAATACTTCATGATTAGAGTCAGAAAATTTTTAAATGTAAAGAATATCCTTGTGGTTTTTTTTTGACAGCAGTTTTGTCATGCCAAGTTCATAAAGAAATATTATTTGAATGAGAAGACGGGTCTTGTACAGCAATGTGAGTAAATGATAGAACAACAGCAATAAAAAAGATTGTTAGTTTATTATTTCTGAGACGTTTTGAGTTTTGAAAAAAAAGTGGGTAGAAAAGGGCAAATATAAAAGTCATTTTGTTCATAAAATATTTATATAATTATTTCAGACACCAGACCTCTCCGACTTGGACACTTTGAGAACTTTACACCACAAACAAAGGGCACTGTATGAAGCTGGACTTTTAGAACTTAAATTTGGCAGCATTCCATGTAGAACACTGAGGTGAGATTGCTATAGGTGTGAACCTGAAGGAATGGATATATTTAATGGCATTTACTTGAAGCTAATTGATGCTCTGAGTAATTTGAATAATAATAAATTAAAAATTATTAAACATTTTGTATTTTAATTACAGTGAAATAAATCCATTTTTCTTGACGCCTAGAACTCATCACTTCATTGAATTGTAGTAGGATTTCAATGTTGTGAGCATTAAGTATTACTGGCAGCAGATAGTAAATATAATGTTATTTTTTATTTATATACTAAATCGTTCATTTCAGGACAAAAACATTAAATTGCAGCTCAGATGCAGAGTTTTTAGCCAAGCTCCACTGTGTCAGGCTGGCCCTGGGGGTGGGTTTTAGGAATTAGTTATGTTTTTTTTCATTGATTTTTTGGTATTGTTCATTATCTTTCGCAATTGATTTTTTTAAATTGTAATTATTTGCTGACAAAGAAAAGAGGATGATCAGAATATTCCTACTAATTTCAATTTAAAATCTTTAAATTTAATTTTGAATTTAAAAATAAAACCCCAATAACTGGTTTTTACATTTCCATTTTATCTGTATATTTAAATGGTTGAGTATAAATGAGTGTCTTTGTTTCATTACAACAGGAATTATTAAAAGATCACAGCATACGAGAGTGGATAGAAGAAACAGGGAAAGAATTTATTAGTTCAATACTCATCAAGGCTGACAGGGTACGTCACACCCAACACAATGAGTTATGTCACACCAATAATGACCTCTGTCACACCTAACACAATGGCACAAGGTCTCTCGTACAGTAACCACTTAAACACATAAATATTGTGACTTAAATTGCATTGCGGTGTAAGACGGTGACCGACATACCCAACAGATTGGCACATGCCCATTTTAAAAATCGCCAGGGGAATTGTTTAAAAAATTGATGTCACAAGAAGCAAAGTGCCCCTATTAAATACTAACAGATCCAGCATAGTGTAACTTGCAGTCTGAAGTAGATCAGCAAACTGGTTCTATTGATTCTTTGAACCATATTTAGCAAGTGCCTCTGTCAACAAACACACCAAGCCCATTCTCAATAAAAATTGCTCAGCTGCTGAAAAAAATACGAAATTCATTGTTTCACTTATGTTTGAAAAGGATAATGATTGGTTTAAAATTTGCTTTCACAGCATTTAAATAGAATAAGATATATATATATATATATGTTTTCTTGGTTTCTATTTTGAGTTTAAAATTGCTTAAATTTATGTGTTTTATTCAGGATCCAGAAGACTTTTACACTTCTTATGATGAAATGATGGCGTATATCAAAAATCCAGATAACATGGCCCAGGTTGAAGAGGAGCTGATGAAGGGACGAGGGGTTAGTACACACACATGCAAGCACACGTGCCTGCGCGGGCGCACACACATTTCGCTGACCTTGTTTTTTCTGGTTAGACATGATTTCATCTTTTTTTTTACCTGTGGCACAGCCAAACAGGTCTTCAGGTTGTAAATGTGATATTTTTCATTTAACATTTTACAAACAGACCCTATTTCTGGACCTAAAACTTGCTCTTTTGACTTTCTAGGTGAGAGCCATTACATTTTATGATGTGGCCCTGGACTTCATCCTAATGGATGCTTTCGACGACCTCCAGAATCCACCCAGCTCTCTGACCTCCGTCATGGAGAACAGGTGGCTGTCTAATGGGTTTAAAGAGACAGCTCTGGCCACCGCTGTGTGGTCAGTGCTCAAAGCAAAGAGGAGTATGTTAAAGGTAACTGACCAATGTCCAGTAGCATAACTGTCCAGTGGGCAAGTAGACCGAACTGTTCAGATAACTATACAACATAAAGGAGCATAAGCAGAATATGCTGGGGTAGTGCTAACACTCGCCAATTTAGCCAAATGCTAAAACTTACTGACTTTGGCTAAACAAAATAGGGTTGATATGACTTATTTTAGTCAAATTAAAACCATTTGGACAAAAAAGCGATGAAAAAGTAGTAGTTTGGCTAAATGGAAAAAATTGCTAGCGACACCCCAGTTATGAATGAAGTAGTCAAAACAGATTTGAATGGCTGCATTTTGTTATGTGAAAGAGGGTGCTTGGTGATTTATTATCTACACTACACATGGGTATTATTAGCCTTCCATTAGAAATATGAGGTAATATACAACTCATTACCATAGTGGTACTAATGCTGCATCATTTGAGGTGGTAATGGTAGTGAGCAGGCAAAATGTGTCACTTTTGATTTACCCAGAAATTAACAATTAACTCTAGGTAGTTGTTTATATTCTACAGAATATTTTGTAGAAATTGGAGCGTTGCCTGAGATCAGTAGCTAGAGTGTCAAACATTTACAAGTTATTAATCACTCCATTGCATCGTAAATTTTACAATACCTTTTTGTTTGTTTGTTTGTTTGTCTGTTTTAAAACAATTTTATACAGCTGTGCATATAATAATATATTTGAGCCTCATATGTATGTACTAGTACTACTATCTATTTTTCCTCTGTTTCAGTTCTCAGACGGGTTCATGGCCCACTTCTATGCCATATCAGAGACAGTCAGCCCAGTGCTGGCCTGGGGGTTCATGGGGCCAGTGGAGGAAATGAGAAATCTGTGTTTCTTCTTCAAGGTACAGAATTAAGTTTTTTTTTACCCTCTTCTTTCTGTGGAGGAAATGGGAAATCTGTGTTTCTTCTTCAAGGTGAAAAATTTAGGGTTTTTCCCATCTTCTTTCCACTTAATTTTATTTGCTGTCTGTGGCCCATGCCCATTTAACAATATTTTTTCCACATAATATTATGTGGGTTGAATCCCAAAGGGTCAATAAGGAGGAAGTGAGGGGTATTTTTTAAATCATATGGGTTTAAATCATTTTTTTTTCTCTCGTATTATTTATTAAACATTTTAAGTTTTATCCATTGACATTAGTTAAAAAAATCAATTGTGCTGTTTTAGTGTTTTGATACATAAGAATCAAAGATAAAGTTTACTTGGCTTTAATAGCTTTATCATTGAAAGCATCACATGAATAAAAAAAGATACTCTAGCATATCGAGCTTATGCTCGCTCTTTAAACCTACACAATTTATAGAGATCACTTGAAATCTCCAAGCTGAAGCCCTGAAATCACCGTTTTCACCGAATCACGTTGAAGATGTTTTCTATTTCTATTTTTCATGCAACAGGGCCAAGTTCTGGGTTTTATTCAAGACATGTTTGACTTCCAAAAGGTCCGGTTTAACACCGTGGAGGAGCTTGCAGACGACATATTGCGCCTGATCCGCGAGAGACGGGCGATCCTGGCGGAGAAGTTATTAACGTGACCAAAACTTTTCATGGGAAACGGGAGCATTTGTGAGGCATAATATCTGAAGTCGGAAAAATGACTTCATAGGTAAAAAGGTACCTCGTGTGTTCAAGAATCTGCCAGAAAACTTGTTTGGTCAATTGAAACAATCTGTAAAATGTAAAATGCGCTGGGTTGTGATGATTGTTCTGTGGTAAGACTAACAGATCTGTAACTCAGGGTGCGTTTCTATGTAACTTTAGATTCAAATCATTTATGATCCTATTGATCTGGAAACACTGGTGCTGTAGACAGCATTTTTACCACTATCTATCTCCCATGTTGTTAACTTTAGTTATAATGGAATGAATTTATGAAGACGATAACCAGAAAGATGAACAAAATTCTTCCTCAGGTGTGTTTGGCAAATTTCAATGATGCAGAAAAGTACATTGTAGGTGTCAGGATAATATCAAAAATATCTAACAGCATTGTGAAGACAAACCATTGATATCAAAAAATTTCTTAAATGACATGTAATGCGTGTAGATATATTACAGGTTACATAACGATTGTGTTGTACATATATACATATATGTATAAAGTTATGTGATAAAATGTGTGTAAATAAAATTTTAGTTATTGCTGCTGTGCAGAAAGTAATTTTAAACACCAGTTTTGTTCTTAAAAACCTGCGTTGTGTTCCTTTTGTGTAAAACGATATACTGCAGCGTTCAAACGATGTGATACACACCCCCCTCTCAAAAGAGTTGATATGGAAAAATGTGCCAGTAAAAATTGACATTTTTTTGTGGATTATGCACGTTATTGTGATACACAATAAACAGTGTTTTGAAAGATAATTGAACGGTTGTTTTCGACTTACTCTTCAGTGTAATTTATAAGGAGAAATCCGTCTTCAGGAAATTTTGCCTTTTCTTGTGACATTGGTTCTTGCATTACGATCTAAATCTTATGTCAGTTTCGTAAAGACAGACTCTAAGTTACGAACATCCCAGTTACGAACTTATAACGAAACGAACACACAAAACCAGTCCACAAACACCAGCTTTTCCACATTTTTAAAGGGAATGTGATTTTTAAACGTTATTAAAAAGCATTCTTGTTCAACACTGTGTTCCATGTGGACACTACAATACAAATTGTGCTTGTTTTAGAATAAGGAAATAATCGTCTCGCCAACAACCACTCAGAACTTAACTGAAGGTCACTGACCCAGAATCACTGAATATTAACGACCTTCAGATTTACCCTAGCACGTGTCCGGTTGTAAAATGAAGAGATTGATAAATTTTAATTGATAAATCTTAAAAGAATAATAACGATAATAAAACTTTGATGCAGCCATCTAAATACATGCTACTTAGCCTTATATTTGAGATACCTTTCCAATGCCAAAACGTCTTTCCAATTCATTGTCGATCTGCTTTACAACATAAACGAAAAAATAACATTTTGACTCATAAAAATCCAAGAGCCAATATTGCTCAAATCGAAATAATTTGCGGTGAAATGTCATTACGTCATGAAGTTATTTCATTATAAAAAGATTTCCAGGTAATACAGATGAAAAACTGAGAACGCCGTGCGTCCACAATCGATTCAGATTGCCTGAAATAGGGAAATGGCGTGTATTGCTGGGACTTGGTTAAATACGTTCAGGGAAATAGCAGGCACCCCAGCGATACCCCTGGTAGAGCAGAACTGTCAATGAACCAGTCTGTCCCGTTCGTAATTAATAGGCAACTTCACCATTGCTGTTCATGTTTTATCGTCATAAAATATCGTAATGTGTGTTCCTGAATTTCGGTTTTTTCATTTTATCCGCTAGCAATATTATTTCACCATTTATTTTCTTGCGTCTCAGATGCTGTAAATCAAGAGCCATGGTTAACTTGAACGCTGCGCTTTGTCTTGTCATATCTCTTGGGACTGTGAGAACAGGTGAGACTCTGTTGAAAATAGCCATAAATATCATTGGAGTAAAATGCTCTTTATTTCATAACATCGACAAAACATTATTTACTATTTTAATAGTAAATAATGTTTTGTCGATGCAGTCATTAAAATGACTGCTTTGTTGCTACACACGTACCTCCAGTAGCTGAATGACGACGAACTCCTTGTTTCCAGGGTTATTTATCGGATAAAACTGTAATTGTAAAAATGTAAGCTTGGTAGAAAATCAGTCAAATATTTTAGCTTGGTAGAAAATCTTTGGAGAGGCGGGCCTACGTACGATTTATGTCATTTGATATATGCTGTAAACTGCTTATTTTCCTAATGCTAACATTATGTTATCGTTTAATTAATATATATTAAGGTCACATTGACTCGACCAAATTGAGTAAAATTATGAATTTGTTTTTGTTATGCTGATTGTATATATATAAATATATATATAGTATTTTCTGGGCTTTTAAAATACTTCGCATTTTCTGCTCACGTTGGAATAAATTATCTATTTATCTAAGCAGTTTGCAATTTTGGAACACAACTCTCTCTCTCTCTCTCTCGACTTGCGGTATATATATAGATGTTTCAATTCCACTTGTCTTTCTTCCAGCGTACTCCGTGGCGTGTTACGTGTGCGAATCCGTCACCTACCCTGGGTGTGACGATCCCTTTGATGCAGCCAACACCAACATCCTCGCTAACGCCACAATCACCGGGCCTATTCCTACCCAGGAGTGCGACAGGTGCTACAAATGGAAAGAAGCAAAGTCAGGTGTGTATGACGTCACTCATAGCTGATAGTGACGTCAGAAAAAGATTTACATGACTCATTTTGCGCCAAATTAAATTTTTCCCCGAGCAAAAAATAAGGAATTTTTCTCCTTTTCACGAATCATTACTCGATCCGTTCCTGCACTTGGATTCGTTGTTTTGTTCCAATCCTATTTCCGAACACATCTTGGTTTAAACAGCCTTTCCATTCTTTTCATGCGGTTACATAGACTCTAACGGAGAGAGAAGTTACAGGGGGACAAAAGTGGGGGAGAGCGGGGGAAGCTGGTTTGGCGTTCGAGACTGGGAGAATGGAGAGCTGTGGGAGTGTTACTGCGAGATAGATTACTGCAACGCGGGGGCCATAGAGACTGCGTCGGCCTTGCAAATTATATCGAATGAAAGAATGACCATATACCTGTATAATTTATTAGAAACACTTCAAAATCTGTGATATAGTGACCGTCATAGCTGCCAAGTTGAAGACACAGATATAATTCCCTGTTTGTATAGTGTTGCTCACATCTTGAAAGTGCTACGACACCGTCCAGCACTTATATTCTGGCAATAACGTGCCAGATAACGTTTGGATTGTCTAATATAATTTCAGGATTAAAAAAAAAAGCAATTTGTTTCGTGTATATAGTTTTATTATATAAATATCTCTCTATGCTATTATTATCACGCGAAATTTAGAGGAAGCCTCTGAATGCGGTTTAAGCACCTTTTACTGTGGAATGTGTTAGATGAGAAGCCAATCACATTATTGCTAGGAGAGAATCGTAAGAATAGTAATAAATGATAATTGTGAACTAAGGTCATGTTTATATCATGCTAAGGTGATATCCTCAGCCCAGTTTTGATGTTCATGATTGTATAATGGGAACCCTGAGATTCCTGTTACTACATACGTAATACTGAGCGAGGATGAATCGGGATAGAAGTCTTCAGGATTCAGAATAATTGCTATAACCTTCGTTTTGGTGGTAAAATAGAATTGAGTCTCATATGAATGATTGGTATCCCTTTAACATTTTAAAAAGAACCCAATCTCAAATTAGAATTAAATTGTCATGTAAATTCAAAACACTTCTAAAGCCTCTTAACTTTGGCACCAACCCCCTTGGCCATTCTAAGTGTAACAAAACTGAGGGTCCGTGTGACAGAAAGTCCGCCCTCCATTTAGTTATAATGGTTAGGGTTAGCCTGATCTAAGTGGGTCAAAATTTGGGCGAGGCTTACCTGTACAAATAAATGGGAAGCGGCTCTGTGTCACGTTACAAAGAGATTGCTAAAATAATAATAATAATAATAATAATAATAATAATAATACTTTGATGCTGCCATCTAAAAACATGTTACTTAGCCTTATATTTGAGATACCTTTCCAATGCCAAAACGTCTTTCCAATTCATTGTCGATCTGCTTTACAACATAAACGAAAAAATAACATTTTGACTCATAAAAAACCCAAGTGCCAATATTGCTCAAATCGAAATAATTTGCGGTGAAATGTCATCACGTCATGAAGTTATTTCATTATGAAAAGATTTCCAGGTAATACAGGTGAAAAACTGAGAACGCCGTGCGTCCACAATCGATTCAGATTGCCTGAAATAGGGAAATGGCGTGTATTGCTGGGACTTGATTAAATACGTTCTGGGAAAAAGCAGGCACCCCAGCGCGACCCCTGGTGGTGCAGAACTGCCTGTGGATCACCAGCGTTCAGACTAAAGGGGACGCTCAGCGTTGGAGGGCACTGCACTGTGCAAACGAACCAACACTTATCTGTGTTTGAAATACAATGAGAGCAACTTACTGTAAGTGTTTTCTTAATACTTTCTTTTAAAAGATCATCTTAATTGTAGCAAAAAAAAATGGGTGAAAGTTAAAGCAAAACAGAGCTTCATTTTTTTTTCATATAAGAGATATATAAGTATCTGTTATATGTTATCTGTTACATAATAAGAATCCGTTGTTTTTCTATGCAAACGTTTTTGATAAATACAGTCTTTCTATAGATATATTTTATCATGCGTCATAACATTAATTATATTGTGTAGCACACACATTTCAACTGTATTTCGACCACGCGCCTTGGGAATACTAAAAATACTAGACGCCTTATTTACGATGTCTTCAATGAACCAGTCTGCCCCGTTCATAATTAATAGGCAACTTCAGCATTGCTGTTTACGTTTTATCGTCATAAAATATCGTAATGGGTGTTCCCGAATTTCGGTGTTATTATTTAATTCGCTAGCAATATTATTTCACCACTTACTTTCTTGCGTCTCAGATGCTGTAAACGAAGAGCCATGGTTAACTTGAACTTTGCGCTTTGTCTTGTCATATTTCTTGGGACTGCCAGAACAGGTGAGACTCTGTACAAAATAGCCATAAATATCATTGGAGTAAAATGCTCTTTATTTCATAACATCGACAAAACATTGTTTACTATTAATGACTGCTTTGTTGCTACCTCCAGTAGCTGAATGACGACAAACTCCTTGTTTCCAGGGTTATTTAACGGATAAAACAACAGTCAAATATGTAAGCTTGGTAGAAAATCAGTCAAATATTTTAGCTTGGTAGAAAATCTTTGGAGAGGCGGGCCTACGTACGATGTGTGTCACTTGATGTATGCCGTAAACTGTTTATTTTCCTAATGTCATCGTTTTATTAACATATATTAAGGCCATATTGACTCGACCAACTTGAGTAAAATTATGAATTTGTTTTTGTTATGCTGATTGTATATATATATATATATATTACGTATTTTCTGGGCTTTTAAAATACTTCGCGTTTTCTGCTCACGTTGGAATAAACATCTATTTACCTGAGCAGTTTGCAGCTTTGGAACACAAATCTCTCTTTTTCTCTCTCTCTCTCTCTCTACCTGCGGTATATAGATGTTTCAATTTCACTTGTCTTTCTTCCAGCGTACTCCGTGACGTGTTACGTGTGCGATTCCGTCACTTACCCTGGGTGTGACGATCCCTTTGATGCAGCCAACACCAACATCCCCGCTAACGCCACAATCACCGGGCCTATTCCTACCCAGGAGTGCGACAGGTGCTACAAATGGAAAGAAGCAAAGTCAGGTGTGTATGACGTCACTTTTCATGTGACGTCAGAAAAAGATTTACATGACTTATTTTGCGTCAAATTTAAATTTTCCCCGAGCGAAAAATCAGGAATTTTCTCCTTTACTCGACCCTTCATTACTCGACCCGTTCCTGCACTTGGATTCGTTGTTTTGTTCCAATCCATTTCCGAACAAATCTTGGTTTAGACCGCCTTTCCATCCTTTTCATAATCATTTCATAATACATTTCATAATCAAATATCGACGTCAGGTACTTTTATTTTAGCGGCTTTATCTTCTTTTTTTAGTCTGAATTGGGAAACACAAGCTTTGTAAGATAGTTGGACATAAAAATATGACTGGGGCATTTTCAAACAGAACATGGTATATGTTAAAGAATATGTAGATTATAATATATTTTTCTCTATTCTTAATCTAGGCGGCGGAGGAGTGAGCCGCGGCTGTGACGTTTTCACCAGTTACGTCAGTGCGGAAGCATGCGGCTACATAGACTCTAACGGAGAGAGAAGTTACAGGGGGACAAAAGTCGGGGAGAGCGGGGGCAGCTGGTTTGGCGTTCGAGACTGGGAGAATGGAGAGCTGTGGGAGTGTTACTGCGAGATAGATTACTGCAACGCGGGGGCCATAGTGACTGCGTCGACCTTGTTGGTTTTCAGCATGCTGTCATTCCATTGCTATCAGTTTAGTTTCTTAAAGCATTTGTGAGGGAAAGATGGAGCAAAGGCAAACGAGCAATCTATTTTTGTCAGTCACAAAATCGTGATATACGTTTTAGCATATTTGAGTCATTCAATTGTGATTTTAGAAATGGTATGATTCATTTTTTATAGAAAATATTTTCCTACGACAGAAACATAAAAAATAAAATATAATTAATGGGTATTCAGGGGTATGTATGTTGTAATGTTACAAATATGATATGACGTTCTAAGACGTAATGAACCGATATCAATCTCACAAGTGACTTTGACTTTTGAAGGAAGTTAATCGACAAGAAAAAAATAAATATCAGTCACAACATATACAGTGCCCTCCTAATTGAACACATCTTTCTGTGTACTCTGTTTGCTCTTGTGGCGTTTGGGAAATTATATCGAATGAAAGAATGGCTATATAGGCCTACCTGTATAAATTTTTTAGAAGCACTTCACAATCTGTGATATAGTGACAGGCTCCGATCATGACGGCACCGTCATATCTGCCAAGTTGAAGACACATTTACCGGTAACCTAGAAACGCATTCAGAGCAAGTTGATTCGCGGACTAACAGATCCGCGGACTAAGTTTGGCTGATGCACTAAAGAGCGTTGCTGCTAAATCCCTGATGATCTCCCCCCCCCCTCCAACATGCACCGTCGCTGCCGGGGTCTAGCAGTTAAAACTCGGGTAAGAGATTTATTTCGTTTAATGGCGCGTATGGAAGCGGGGAGACCATCAGGGGATCGTAACTGGCTTGCTTTTTTAAGGGGTTCTTCCATATTTATTCTGCGGATCAGTTATTCTGCAGATCTTCTGTTCTGAACGCACTCTTAAAAATCCTTCATTACCTGATGTTTTCCAAAAAAAAACAAAAAACAAAGAACAAAATTGCCCAGTGTTAATAAACCATTACCCCACTGTTTAAGAAGATTTATAGTTGAAATATTGGAAATAAGTAAAATTGCTTTTAATGCGCGGGATTTTTTGTCTGGCAAAATGAAGTAGTAGTGGTGATAACCGTACTTAAACAGTATATCGTTTCTTCACGACAGGTGTGAGTAAAAATAAGTCGAACCGTCTCTTATGGTTCCTTCTGACGTCATCAGTTGTATATTGGATTCTGCTTGTTTTGAATGTACGCTGTTTTAAGAAGTCCATTTCTTCTTCTTATTATTATTATTAAGAAAAATCTGATGAAGGACCAACAGGTTTGGAATCCAGTTTTGTTAAGTGTGGTTTAATGTATTAAACAGTCATTTAAAAACAATTGGTCTGATTTTTTTAATTTCACCTTACGTGTTCTTGTTCCGAAAGGCAAGATTTAACTGCAGTATTCAAATCGATATATAGAGGAGCACTTGCCTAAACCCGCCCATACACTCATGCTTATCAAAATTAATGTCATTATAGATGGAAATGAAAAAAAAAAAAAAAAAAAAGAACGTTGAATAGACCCAGAGATTTAGTACTTGAAATTTGGCAGAATTTTATCACCATAAGAATACATTCAGTTTAAGTAATAAAAAACACTATTATCCTTATGAGCATTACTGTTGTCATTGGCACCTGCTATGTCTGTCAAAAGAGTCCTCTATCTAAAGATCTATGGATCTTAGATTAAAAGTTTAGGTTTTTGAATCAGAACGTCTGAAAGGCAGTTTAGCCTCTCTTTTTAAGTACTGCTGCATTTCGCTTCCCTCTTGCACCGATATAACTCTTCAATAAATGCAGGTAAACATCAAGGTTTCTGCGAAAGCACGCGATGGAGCTACCTTGGGAAAAGGCAACCTCGGTCGAACCCATCAGGTCACCTATCGTATGGTTTCATAATTACTGCTGTTTTCATCACACTATTTTTCAATTAACTCGCAACAGAGACAAAGCTATATACAGGCCGCTTCGTCCAGCGTCTGATATTCACAAACTGGCGTGTGGGGATTACCTCTTAATTGATTAACAGCAGGGTTACTCGCCAATATGTATTTATTGATGAAATACAGGAATGCAAATTGTTCATTATATGTATTCAAAAGTTCGAGAATATATATTTTTCTTTAATTGGTTTCCTTTCTTCACAATATATGTTCAGATTAAAGTTAAATATATTTTTCTTTACTAGTGAATTATAGATAGCAAAACTGTGATTTCTCCTGAAATTGTTATCTAATTGTTTGTGCAGCGAAAAGAATTTTTTACGTCTTTCCTTATTTAAGAGTATGGGAGTGCTAACGGCAGTATGGTCTATTAGGTTGGGTGTGAACAGACGGCCATTAACTTTAACATAATTGCAGCTTAAGAAGGATGCTCTGCAAGGAAAATACATTTAAAAAGATTCAACTAGTATGTCAGCTGTTTGCTCCATTATACGTAAGCATTTCTGTAAAATATGTGAAGACCGTCAGTGACCTTAAACTGAAATAGGGAACACATCGGAAAGGTCAGTAATCTTATTTTTTCAAAATTAAACACTGCTTGAAGCAGTTTTTCAAATTGTATTGTTAAATTCTTAAGACGGCTGCCGTTCGTTATAGTTGTGGTTAAATTCAAATATTCTGGAGGCTTTTTGACCTAGGTGGTGAGGTTACGTGCTCTTGGGAACTTCGCGGTTGCTAGGTCACAGAGAGGATCGCACCGTACCTGATGCCGAAGCTCCGGCCATCTTAGGGTTCATTCCCAATGGAACTATTGTTCTACATAGATCGATCCAACTCCAACGGGAAGTCAGATTAACGCGTACGCCTCCTCTTGGCGTTGTGTATAGAATAAAGAAAAGCCTGTGATTATACGAGTACATTGGGAACAATAGGAAATGTGTTAATCTATTAATCTGATTGCATTCAGCGAGAGTTCACGCGGAGTTGGATCGATCTATGTAGAACAATACTTCCATTGGAAATGAACCCTTACGCTCACACTGGAGTACTTTGATCATATAAGCACTTATATTGCTATAACATATAGAAATGTAAACACTCCGAACTTCAATTAAGGAATTAAAAAATTCTTAACGATAAGTATTAACTAATCTATCTTCACTCCTACTCTCAGTATGTCCCCAGGATCATCATGTGCGTAAAATAGGTTGTCCTTTTTTTTTTTTTTTTTTTTTTTATTTTTGATTGACTCAGGATGAACACTGGTTGGACTGACTTTTTTATCAGCCCATCTTTGTAATCATGAAATGTCATATGTTTATATACAGGGGTGGATTTAGGCCGTCTTCTGGGTCTTCTGGAAGACGGTCAGATTTTCAAGTTTACATTGTCAGCCATCTAATGTTTTCTGTCGGACGATGGTCAAAAATGGAAGATGGATCAACAAAGTAAATTTGGGAGACTGTCAGAAAATATCTCTGGCTCCGCCCCTGATATAAGTTTCGTGAATCTGTTGTACAGTTTACGCAGTTTGTTGTAGCGGGCAATAGGCTCATTCTTTTGTTAATTTAAACGGCTTATTTGTGTCTTCGTTATACAGCACCCGACTACACTGTTATATCTTGCTGTTTTAACATTATTTTTTGATAAAAAGTGTGTTATTTTCTCTCTCGTGGGTAAGCACCAAGTGAAGGATGTAGATTCTGCACATAGCGCGTGGGGTCCATGCTTTCTCCATTCCCACACGTTTCTTTGTTTTCCTAAAATCAACGTCCAATCACCTTTTTAATTTAATTATGGATTTAGTTCTCAATGGACTATTCAAGCATAGGAAAATTTTCCATGCATTTTTCCCCTAAAATTAGAACATCGGATTTTTCCATCACCGTAAGTGTCAGGAACAGCCTGTACCCCATAGTAACTGATAAAATGTTTTGTAGCACATTTAGTACCATCTGAGTCTCATACATATTCCTTTTTTTGTGTGCAAATAAGAACAAAGCTTATTCTGTTGGAGATCAGAGACAACTTGTGGGAGCAGGACGTCACACTGCATACCTTCTCGGCGACTGCAGTAAGGAGCCATCTTGGGGCTTTAACGAGGTAAAATAGTACGTTGATCAAACGCGAGTCATTAAAATATATAAAATGCATATATTTTTAATTACTTTTTAAAATAATTTCGGTTTAGAAGGTTTAAACACCTGTTGTAACTGTTGAAATTATGTTCCTTTCTTTAAAATGAACCTATATCAATGAAAGGCGCATACTCTCGGACATATAGTAGTCATAAAAATCGCGTTTATGTCCAGTAATTGCCATTAGGTAGTACTATGTTTTCACTGTATTAGAAAGGCTTTCGGCAGGTGTACAATAACAGTTAATTTACTTTTAAAAATCATTTTGGTTAAGACGGTGGTTCTTCTTTTCAAGTATATTACACCTGTTGTAACTGTTGAAATTATGTTCCTTTCTTTAAAATGAACCTATATCAATGAAAGGCACGTACTCTCGGACATATAGTGGTCATAAACATCGCGTTTATGTCCAGTAATTGCCATTAGGTAGTACTATGTTTTCCACTGTTTTGGAGAGGCTTTCGGCAGGTGTACTATAACAGTTGATTTATAAGTAGTTACCAAGGACATGGTGCATTAGTTAGGTAACTATAGGTAACATAGGTAACATAGTTCGGATGTGCCGAATGCATGCTCCCATTTTGTGTACAGGTAACACTCCGGCAATCACGAGCCAGACAATTTCTCTGCATTGGCTCGAATGGGATGTTGTATGACGCAGCCCGTCGGACGCAAGGTACGTTATATAGCCAATTCGTTATAGCCAATTCTTTATCTAAATGTTTTGACACCAAGATTGATCACATTACATAGCACTCTTGATTTACAGAAATTACTGGATGTTGCATCTGCGAAAAAGTTAGCGTCTAGTTTGTATAGTGTTGCTCACATCTTGAAAGTGCTACGCGCAGTCCAACATTCAGATACTGGTAATAACGTACCAGACGACGTTTAGATTTTCTAAGATAATTTTAGGATTAAGAAAAGCAATTTGTTTCGTGTATATAGTTTTATTTTATAATTAAATCTCTATGCTATTATTATCAAGCGAAATTTAGAGGAGGCAGCTGGATGCGGCCTGAGCATCTTTTACTGTGGAATGTGTTAGATGAGAAGCCAATCACATTATTGCTTGGAGAGAATCGTAAGAATTGTAATAAATGATAATTGTGAATTAAGGTCATGTTTATATTATGCTAAGGTGATATCCTCAGCCCAGTTTTGATGTTCATGATTGTATAATGGGAACGCCGAGCTTCCTGTTACTACATACGTAATACCGAGCGAGGATGAATCGGGATAGAAGTCTTCAGAATTCAGAATAATTGCTACATGTATAACCTCCGTTTTGGTGGTAAAATAGAATTTCTTATATTATTTCTAAGTGTTGTTTTTACAATAAATTTAATGTGAAATTTTGAGTCTCACATGAAGAGTTGGTTTTCCTTTAACAACTTAAAAAGAACCCAACTCTCAATTTAGAATTAAATTGTCATGTAAATTCACAACACTTCTAAAGCCTCTTAACTTTGGCACCAACCCCCTTGGCCATTCTAGGTGTAACAAAACTGAGGGTTCGTGTGACAGAAAGTCCGCCCTCCATTTAGATATAATGGTTAGGGTTAGCCTGATCTAAGTGGGTCAAAATCTAAGGCGAGGCTTACCTGTTCAAATAAATGGGAAGCGGACTCTCTATCATGGGGGGCTCTCTGTCACGTTACACCGTTCTACCAGTAAACTGACTCAAATTTGTCACCCCAAGGCGCCATTAGTGGCAGTTGCGATGGCAGAATGTTGATAAACGGCAAATTGGTGGCAGGTTTTGGCTATTGAAAATATGGCTGGTGGATTGCACCTTATGCCGCCCAATGGTTAGCCTGTTTGAAATTCGAAGGTGACAGTGTTTGATTTTATAATATTAAACCAATGGCTTTACCTTTAAATGAATGTTTATCAGGATTGTGACAACACATTTACATTGACTTTTCCAGGCATTCTGAAGCGAGTAGTTTGTATTTTTCCATTCGGTTGACGCATTCTCGGACAAGGTCTTTGTCTTTAAATGACTCCAGCGTGGTGAGGTCGACCACAAAACACGAGACGCGTTACACTCAACACACATCTAGACGGCATCATGCATCTGGACGATTTTCTGAAGATAGTCGGGGAGTTCGGGAGATACCAAAGGCTGCAGTATATCTCAATATGTCTGATCAATATGTATGCCACTTTTAACATGTTGGGATCAGTCTTTTTTACGGCCACCCCCAGTTACCACTGCAAGGTACCGCAAGTCTACGAGAACGTCACACTCGCGCCTTACAACAACCTGTCCTCGCGACTCTTCCCGCCAAACACGTCATTTCCAACAGACCAAGATGTCAATAGAGTGGTACCAGGCAAATGTAGCATCGTGATTCGGAACGTTGGAAATGATACAGAAGACTTCATTTCGGCATGGACGGGCCAGTCTGATGGGAATCGCACAGAGCTGCCTTGCCCTGAAGGGAGGACCTACGCTAAGGACATCTACACGTCCACGGTCGTATCTGAGGTAATTTTTAATGCAAGCCCCGTGTATGCAAACTCTCTATTGAACGATTATGAACCCAAAAAGTCACCCATTATATCAAAGTATTACACAATATTATCAAGTGCGACATAATGAAAGCGATTGTTTGTCTCTTATAGATTAGTTCAACTAGCAATATGCTTGGTATAAACAGGGATGACATTTTCCGACCGTCGGTGTATTT
Organism: Lingula anatina; assembly: GCF_001039355.2. The sequence goes on from NW_019773736.1 coordinate 1,154,155, forward strand.
TTGGCTTTATGGGGTTCCAAAAATATCTTTGGCCTAGGCAGCCCATGAAACCCACGCCATATTTTCCGACCTTTTCATTAAATGGTGATCTCATCCTGTATAACTCCTTTCATCGGCCCTCATGTTTCGAACCAGCATGTGTAAAACAGGTTCATTTGACCAACACATTACAGTGGGAACATTGAATATTATCTGCATGTTTATGTTACAGTTTTGCATATCATATGATCAGTTAGAGAGTATTGTTGTGCGCATCGCATGTATGATTCCATTTGAACAGTTAATCTCATCAATAGATCACATTTAAATGTATTAACAGTACTCAGAGATGCACATAAACGGAGAGGGGGGATACGATTTTTTTTAAAGATCTGGAACAAAATATTTAACGTTTTCTTTCTTTTGAATATCTGTTGAGGCAAATAACCACTTTACTGGAGTTGTTCTTTGTTTTTTTGTTTTTTTTTCTAAAACATATTCAAGGGTCACACCATCAACATTACTTTCTTTTAAGAAAACATGATTTTATCTAGATCTGTCTGTGAATTATTTTCAGTTTGATCTAGCGTGCGGCAGCGAGTGGCAAGTTAGTACCAGCAAGTCAGTTTTCTTTATAGGGAAGCTAATAGGGGACATCATATCAGGCGTTATTTCAGACAGGTATGTCTTCAAAAATCCACGTCCAACGCCTTAAAACTATAGCAAGAAAAATAATAAAAGAATAAATAAATTAAAAAGATTACCCCCCCCCCCAAAAAAAAAAAAAAAAAAAAGAAATTCGTTTTTGGGTTCCATAAACCGCAATGAGATTCGTGCGTACTTAAAATGCATTAATTTGATACCAAATCATTTTCTATTTGAGAGGAGAGCAGGTCGAATTCATTTAGGTTTCAAGAAAAAAGTGAAATTTTCCGGTATGAGAATATGTAAACGTTCAAACCTATACTTCTATGTAATCTGTCTACTAAGGAAAGGCACACAGGAGTGCGCACATATTTGAATGGATTGTACTATTTCAGGGAAATTCATGAAAAAAGCAAACCTTAAACGTACTATTCTTTTTTCAAAGGTTTGGTCGTCGCCCCTCGGTGTTGCTGGCTCTGATGGTTTCCGTGTTGCTGGGGATAGCGACGGCGCTCATTCCCAGTATGGTGGTATATGTTGTATCTCAGGGTATCCAAGGCGTGCTAAATGGGTTTTATTTTAACGTGGCTTACACCATAGGTATGTATATGTGCATGTTTAAGTATACAGGTATTCTAACGATTTTTCTCTTCAAAACTGCAGGCATCATTTGTTAGGGAATAAGCAGAGGCATGCATTGCATGGTGTTAGAGAGAAAACTGTTCGTATGAGATTTATATTTCACAATAAAAACATTGTTCACAATTCATAGAAAAATAATAAAACCTATTTTACCACCAAAACGGCAATGATTCTGGAATCTGAGCTTGCCATCAAACCACGTGGACCTTCAGAGATGTCTATATCTCCGTAATTATCTCTTAAGAAATATTTACAAAAATATTTTTTAGAAAAAAAAAACATAGACAAACTTTGAATGTCCGAAATAGATTTATTAACCATTGGTAAGCATGGGAAATTGTCGTTTACCCCAAATATTTTTTTCCAAAACGAATAGTTGTTATCCCTTCAAGCTGGTGTTCTGGAAATGCAACAATTATTTTGCTGTACTTCAGTGTATAGCCATTTTTGCCGCCTTCCAAAACAACCTATAGTCGTCGTAAATGTCAAGACATAAGAATGTTCATATCTTCTAGGTCTGTCCTGCTTCTGTATTGTTTTGATATTAAAACACACATGATGTTTTTATTACCATCTGATATAGGTTGTGTGACAGAGCAGGGGGATTTTATATAATACAAAACACAGCACACGCAGAGTAGTTCATGCCCTATGTAAATCTCACTATGCAACACCATATTATTGTTTCTCTATTGGTCACACGCGTTGGCAGTTTTCAAATGATAGCCTATTTATTGGTTCTAGCACAATTTAGGTTTACTAAAGTATAGGCCGTGTCAGTATTTTGTCATTTTAGGCAATCCAAGCCAGGATTTTAAACGCATTCTAAATTCATGGATAGCTTATTGTTGAACTTATCTGAGAACAATAAAACTTTTAAAAATAGGTCTATAATGACATATATATGACCTTTAAAAACTCCTTGTCCCCCGTCCAACCTGGTAGTCAGTCACAGTTTGAAAAAAACGCAATTTTAACTAAATCACGGCACAATTGTCTCGGAATATCCGGAAGTAGAGCCATTGGTTGAATGGCGTATCAGGAAAACCTGCGCTTAAGCGCAGCTTTGACCTTTAGCTTTTTTTTCCAAAATTGTTACAGAGTTATGGCAAATGTCAGAGAAGGAAGATTAAAGGTGGGTAAGGCGGGGGAAAATGCTATTACCCCGAAAAAATTCGTTAATTATGAAAAAACTGTTTTGGAATGCTTAAAGGTACAGAAGGGGCCAGCGTGTATCTTCTCTATAGACAGGCAGACGGAATACTATTAGAAACCCAAATTAATTAAATATATCCTATTTTAATTTGTAATTGAGCAGAATGCATGACTATTTGAAATTTTCTCATTTCAGCCGTTGAGTTCGTGGGTCCAAGCAAGCGCAATTCAGCGGCTATTTCAATGACCTACTTCTTCACATTGGGCTATTTTGTCCTCGTTCTCTTTGCCTACTTCATCCGTGACTGGAGACACCTTGCTCTGGCCCTGTACGCACCTTGTATATTATTTGGATTCTTCTGGCTGTGAGTATTCGCCTTTCAGTGGGTGGTTGATAATCAAAAGCGTTGAGAACGGGAATGCGTATATTTGACGACCAGTGTTCGAAGGTCTGTTCCAGAGACCCATGGCATCATACTGCTGACGCAGTATTTTAACTGGGAACTTTAACTCTTCAGTTCCACTTTTCAACTATCACAAAATGACTGTCCGATTCAAAATTAATGTAGCTTTTACAAACATTGTACTTCTTCAATAATGCATACATGTATGCACATTTCTATATAGCTTATTTTAGCTTTGGCAGGTTACAATGAAATTGTTGGTTTTTCTTCAAGGACGCTACCAGAATCGTTTCGCTGGCTATTGTCTAGAGGTCGGCATAGTGAGGCTGAGGAACTGCTTCGAAAGGTGGCAAGATGGAACAAAGTCGACGTGAAAGAGGGGGACATACAGGGGGTTTTAAAAACCTCTAGAGACGCCAAGGCGCTGGCCGAAACCTTCACTCCGTTAGACTTAGTGAAAACAAGGCGTCGACTGGCGATCACTGCGAGCATGTGCTTTATCTGGTTAGTGTTGTCTTACCCAGTATAATCTATACTGCATTGGTTTTATTGCCTTGTTGATTGCCTATGCGTACATGTTCTTCCTTCGTGATCTATTCTAGGATGTAAAACGTATTTTTGGGCCCTTATTTTTGTACAGAACGCTTCAGTGATGACATATAACAGCTACTGCACCAATATTTTTGTGATGGTTGTAACATAATGTGTTACACTGACATTTCTGAGATAACGAAATCTGATTTTTTTTTTTTTTTTTTTTTTTTTTTTTTTGCGATATTCACGATCAAATCATATGAGGCATGTATTCTTCTTCTCGATAAAACTAACAAACCATCGATATTCTGGTGCTTAGATAAATGACTCTTTTGTCTCTCTTATTTACAATGGAATAGCTCTCTTACTGCCCAAATTGCGAAGAATGCGAGATTTGTCAACCATGTCGCTTAATTAACCTCTTATTGGTTACTTGTCCATAGATGGTGGATCGAAATGTCATGTTTGACTCATGATACTTGGTCTCTAAGTAAAAGAATAGTTCCTATCTATAGATCACAAAAACATATTTCATAAAAAGGCCTTCTTGTTCCAAGGATGGTGAACGGCATGGTCTACTACGGTGTTTCTCTGGGAACGGAAGATCTCGGCGGCAACCTCTACGTTAACTTTACCCTGATGGGCGCCATTGAGATTCCGGCGTACGCCTTCGCCATATATGCCGTAAACAAGATCGGAAGACGCACGACGCTGATTGGTACCATGTTACTTGGTGGCATTGGCTGCTTGGTGTCTGGGTGCCTAACTTCTGGTGGGTAGGCCTACACATTTTAAGAACATTCGTATTTAGTCTTGCTTCACAAAACGAGAAAATTCTAATCTAGATTATATAAGCATTTGTTCAAGTAATGTAGGTTTTATTTTCCAAGTACATTGTTAATAAGATTTTTTCCTTTTTGTGTTGTTCAAGTTTTGACAGTAGATTTGTATTTCAATTTTATTTGATTATATCTGGCGTGTCTTTACAAGGAAGTCAATAAAGCCCCCATCCATATCATATACATCAGAAAATCGAAGTGTCCAAAGCGTTTAATTAATAATGGAATACAAAAATTGGCATTAATGTAAATTAAGAACAGGTCATTTGATGGATGACGATGAAGCGATTATAGGCCTACCACCGGCTTTTCTGTTTATTAGTCATATGGATTTAAACCATCCCACCGTAGCCACTGATGTACATGTAGTTTGCTTACGTCACAGACAAAAACTTGAGCAAATGAATTGTTTTGTAATTTGTAATTTCGAAAATTAAATCAAAAACTATCTGCCGTTTTCACGCTTTTTTGCTCTTTATACTGTAAGTAATATTGCGTGAATATCATAAGTTTATGTTTGGTAATCAAATAACGGGAAACAATGTCTTGTCATTTTATGTCTTGTTTTGAGCTATCTTTTAAACATCCAGACGTCCACTGGTTAATCGTGACCTTTGCAATCATTGGGAAGATGGGAATCTCAGCGTCCTTCGTGATCATCTGGCTGTTCACGGCCGAGTGCTACCCCACAGTGATGAGGCAAGGCCAGGGGTTGCAGCATGCTAAAACATAACATATACATTGTGTAACGTAGAAGGAGCAATTATAGCAAGCCTTAAATTGTTAATGAAATATCAGCGATGTTTAAAAACACTCCCTATTTGCGATTTTTATTTTGTTTTATTTTCTGCTTCACAGAACGTATCAGCTTGTCGTATTTTGCTTTGTCTGTGTGCTTAATCTATAAGTACGGCTGTCTCAATTTTATTAATTTTTTGAAGCAAATTTGTTCGCATTTTTTTTTTTTTTGGGGGGGGGGTTGGTTTGGATTTTTTCACAGTGAATTAAAGGATACGTTTTGTGGTGTTTCAGGATCATTGCTATTGGTATGGGATCTGCCTTTGCACGATTCGGCAGTGCTCTTGGTCCACAGATAATGATGCTGAAGGATTTAGTCTCCTATCTGCCTATGGTAATCTTTGGGCTCAATGCTATTGCCGCTGGCTTTCTGGCCATGCTGCTCCCGGAAACAGTGAACCGCAAACTTCCTCAGAACATAAGGGAGTTTGACACGTTATTGAATTCAGCTGGGTAAGGAATACGACCATATCTCTTATCTCTACACTCATAATAATAAATTTTGTTGAAGGTCTTGCCCTTGTCTAGCGAGAGCTGCTGAATAACGTACATTGTACTGAAAAGGTGCATCATAAATCTAAGGTTGTATTTATGATTTTAAAAAATCCATAAAGTTGCCCTTGGCAGAAAGGGATGGGGGTGATGTTTACCGTGATTTATTGAATAACATAGTTATATTTTGCAACAATGCTGTTTCAGATTGTTTGGTCACTGTAAAGCTGCCGCCACTGATTCCGATAATGGCTCCGAATCATTTCCTACAGAAGACACTCCGAGCGACCCGGATGTAGATGCAAAACTGATGAAAAATGGCACTCCTGCTCACTCTGAAGATTGCACTACATCTGCTCCCAATAATGTCTTAAGACGTGGATCTAAGTGATGTTTATGTTGAGCTAGAAACAACGAAAACTGCAACCGAAAACCATTATTGGCAATTTGTTGGAGACATCTTTTGGGCCAATTCTATGCAATATCTCATCGAGTATCATTCTCTAATTCTCAGGTCCGACTGCCACCTTCATCGGTGAGCGAAGCTCAACTCCCATTAGCCTAGTGCCAAATAGTCCAATGAAAGATATCCTTTCTGGGATCTTTGCTCCAAATCGAATCTTCCTTGAGAAAAAAAGCAATATTTTTCTACTCCCGAATCATTGTGCCTCGCGTCCGTGAACTTGGATTCGATGTATTATGTCATTTCTGATGAAATGATTTAGCTTCAGATGCCTAGATATATAGACACAGAAGTTACGACTTAAGGGTATTTTCGTATACGGATAGCATACCTTAAAGAACGAAGTTAAACTATCAGTTTTATCGTATTTGGTTAAACATAGCCAACTTTGTCTTTTTTTTCTCATGAAAAGTCTCTTCATTTGTGTGTATTTGACAATTGCATCTTATGTTACACCAAGAAGTTACAACTTCTTGGTTACACGTTTTTTTAACGCATCGAAATGACAGTTTATTGTGGCTTTGCTGTGTGTAACCATGGTCAGGGTATCAGCAGTAACCAAAGTCCCGTGACAACCACGCAAACCACGAGACGTCAATCACGATCTCGCGTGACCACAATTACTCTGACCTATCGTAATGGTGTCATGTCACTGGTGATAAACGGTAGTTCCAGGGCATAACGGAAAAACAAAAATTCGTTCTTATTATGATTTATGGTTATGGCCTTTAATACACTTACTAGAAAGCTTATACGCTCACATTAATAATTTCCGGACGACTGATTTTAGAAATATTTCTATTCCAGTAAAACATGTTATGAAATAAAAGTAATGTACATGTATGCATGCGTGGCGAGTTTTGTGCATTTTCTTTATTTGTATGCAGAATAACCAGGCACCATTGTACTATATATTTTGCTGTGCAATAAGAAATGCACACTTATATACAAAGTGCGCTAGCTTGAAAACCACATCTACAAAATATTAAAGCCCCAGGCTACCTCTCCGCCTTAACTCCTTCAAAATTAGGAGATGGACATGTGATAAAAATCAAAACACCAGGGGATCTCCAAAACACGTGTAATTGATACAAGTTTAAAGGGTAGGCCTACATGTTTGGGCTCGCGACTTACTCCCACAACAACCATTTTAAAAGTGATTTGACCCATCTGAGACCTCCCCGACACACGCACAAAGTTACCTTCTAAAAACTACGGTATTTGCACAGGATTCTGTACCACTGAGATAAAAAAAGACCTGCACGTAATGCAGATATTAATGCCGTTCCCATTGATATTTTCTTCATGTGAATTATTAGAACTAGTAAATAATCTGTAATAAAATTTTCTGTAGATGGACCTCTGGTGTATCGTTTAATTCTTCAGTTATCGCACCATTTGAAGAGGACGTTTCACGCAGTTTTCCTTTACCCTCTACCAGGGCGAGTGATAGATTTTTTTACAGATATTCACAGATATGTCTCTAGCTAGATAGATAGTCATTTACAGCTGAACTGGGTTTAGCTGAAAATGACCATCTATCTAGCTAGAGACATATCTGTGAATATCTGTAAAAAATCTATCACTCACCCTGGTAGAGGGTAGTTTTCCTTTAGGTTCGTCATTTGACCCAAGTTCAAAGTTCCAACATGTCATAGTATTGAATAGAATAAGACAATAATATCTCAATTGAAAGAGTTTGGTACAGGTGAAGAAGCCTTGGGTTTACATTTTCGGTCTACCT
>NW_019773736.1:1167176-1181423 GCF_001039355.2 Lingula anatina
TCTCTCTCTCTCTCTCTCTCTCTCTCTCTCTCTCTCTCTCTCTCTCTCTCTCTCTCTCTCTCTCTCTCTCTCTAATTGAATTGAGTAAATGAGATAACACATTTCATGGAAGATTAAGCACATTACTTCACTAATTAATCTTCTGTACTTTGTGAAGTCCCCATATTATGTTATGGCAATAAATCATTCACATTGCCTGGAATTATAACATGAAAATCAATTGCGATTGCGTTACGCCTGGAAACTTGAACATGACAAGTGCTTCCAGAATTTGCACTGGATACAGGCATATAATTAATTGTATTTCTTGTAATTTCGAGTCAATGTGTAGCAGGTTTCTTCCAGATTTATTGTGAGAAAAAAGTCAGTCACTGGTCAGCAAGAAAGCAGCAATGTCTGCCCAGAAGAATGTTCCCTCTCTTCAAATTTTGACTATTATTAGGTGATGCATGTTTGCTGTTCACATAGCCATATTTCGAATAGGCAGTCCCAGAACTCTTAGAAAATTTTCTTTTCCTGGAAATATCATAGTAACGGTTACCCCACTGCCCGCCACATATAGCCTGGGTGTGGTAAGAATCTCTGTGCTGGCATCCGGAAAATTTACATCTAAAGTTTATTTCACTGGTTGCCAAGGAGTTCATCTGTGTACATGAGAAAGAGAAGATCATTTGCTCCTAGATTTATAAAAAAAAATGAAGAGATTTGTGTTTAAATTACTGCACAGATATTCTTAAAAATACAAATTCATTAAGAATCATTGTATTAGCCATGAGAAACATCAAGTGAAAGTGTAATATACTAGTTAATATACAGAGTAGTTTGGAGGTGAAGGGGCTTAGTTTGGTCTAAATAAGTGTTTCAGTCCAGTCTGGTATGTGAACAGCTGGCAACTGGGTGTCAGTTAGCACATACTGGTAGATAACTCTTAGGGACCATTCACACCCTTTCCCACTAAATGTGGATCAATTTATCTCCAAGGAGATTCGTGCTAAATTGCAATCAACTTAAGCGGCTTAGATGTCTGTCACGCCTACTGAAGCTGCTGGGGGGGTAATTAACTATCATTAAGCAGCTTCAGTCAGAGTGCCAGACATCTAAGACCCTTAAGCTGAAAGCAATTTAGCAAGAAACTCCTTGGAGATGGATCGATCCTGTTAGATCGATCTAGGTATGGGAACCCAGTCTAAGAGTAGGGCCCTTATATCAGACTGACTTCTGTCTGCAGCTGTTATTAGCTGTGCCAGCCACTGTAGTTGGTATTGGGGGAGGAGGAGGGGGGTCATGCTGTAAGACTTATATATCCAGGTAGATACAAGCATTCAAATTCTTGTAGTCCTGTGCATTGGACTATCCATATTTGCTCCAGAGAAAGATGTTTTGCACCTTAACTTGTCAGCAGTTGTAGAACCGTTCACAAATATGTCTACTACCACCAGAGGCTTTCTGTTATCTAAAGTATCAAACAATAATCCTGGGTCCAGCATCTTAAAACTGTTCTTAACCAACATTTTTCATTACAGCATTGTTTGCTAAGTTAATACTTATCTGATACAAGGGTTAATCAAATAATCAAGCAAGTATTGAGGAGGCTTTGGCTAATAAAGGCCCTACCAGACAGGTTTTTTTTTATTTCTTCTTACTCATTTTACAGTGAAATAAATATCCTGGCAGTATGTCTCAGACTGGACAGTGTCAAGTTCTAGATATCACCATGTGCTCTGCAGTACACAGAAGTTTGGGTGTGTGAATTATAAGACTTAAGAAAGTGGTTTCTTTTTTAAAACTACTTAATCTGAAAAACAAGTGATTAACTAACCAGTCATGCAAGATGCTATTTCTGGTGAAGAGACTCAAGTACTTTAATAGTGAGTCATATGTTTGATGAAGTTTAAATCATATCATTTTGGGAGAAGGGTAGTATTGTTTTATTAAGAATTACACAGCTAATAAATATAACTGGAAGAGATCATGTACACTACACCCATGAGAATCTAAATAACCCTAATGAAAAAGTACTACAGGATCATGGGCCAATTTCCTATAGAATCCTGTCTGTCTTTGACATTTGTAGGTGATGACAGTTATTTTCACTTACAGACACCTCAGTCCACTGACATACACAGGCTAGAGTTGTCTAACCTGGCTGAAAGGAATGTAGTATGCCATACTGAATTAGCCAGTTAACATAATTATATAGCTGAGATTATTTTCCACACTCAATCAAAATACCATATACCTCATGGAAAATGTCCATCTTGTAAACCTCAAAGTGGACATTATCCATGTGATGATAGCAGTATTTAAGTGTGAAGGCCTAAGTGACTGTATGGCACGGATTGTTCATTAATAGGTATAAATAGCAGTATAACTTGGGACAGTATTATAAGGCTCATTCCCAATAAAACTATTGTTCCACATAGATCGATCCGACTCTGCTGGACTCTTGCTGAATGCAATCAGATAAACAGATTAACACACCTCCTTTCCAACATACCCTTGTAATCACTACTCAACGCTAGGAGAAGGAGTGTTCCACTGATTACATTCAGCAAGAAATCCCATGGACTTGGATCAATGTACATAGAACGATTATTTCTTTGCGAATGGGCCCATGTATGTGAGCACAGCACCATGGATATATCAGCAGTAGTGATATGTGTACAATAAGGATGCAATCAGAACAAGTTGATCCCCTGACCAACTGATCCGTGGATCAAATATGGCCGACCCACTTAAAAGCATGCAGCATAATCCTCCAATAGACACTGAATAGATTCCCTGTGGGGATTTAATTAGGCAGTAAGCTTTTAAGTCAAACCACATTTGATCTGAGGATCTGTTAGTCTGTGGATCAACTTTGGTTGTGAATGCGGCTCAACGGTGTGGCTGGAGTATTATGGTATTCAGAACAATGGTGCGGTTGTCAGAAGGCACACTAGAGACATGTCCAGGTCTTAGAGATGCACTGGACTGGAGAGATGAGGCTGAGCAAATAGAAAGAAGTGAAAATGGTTATTGATGTTGTGGTTTTGTGGTGGAGAATGTTTTTTTTTTTTTTTTTTTTTTTTTTTTTTGAGAATGGGTTTTTGATTATTGTAGAAATGAGAAAGCATCAGGTTGAAGAGATGGCAGGATGTATGGGAGTTTTCCATGTGTGTAGTCCCTGATCTCCAGTCCTTCTTAAAAATATTCAGGACTGTCTGCAGAGTGCAATTAAAGAAAAGGCAGAAAGAAAACACTATTCAGTTCATAAAAAAACAAAAACAAACTAAAATAAACAGATTAGATCTCTAGTAGCCAGTTGAATAAAAATACAACATTTTCATGTGCTGCGATATAATTTCAAGTATCCCCTTTTTGTAGTCCAAATCTGTTGCATGTCAGTGGTGAAGACATGAAGTTCATGTTCACAGTTTTTGACATTTTAAAATAATTTTTACAAGGGCAAAGTGGTAAAGATTGAGCCTTCGTATGTTATTATGATATATTTAGATTTTCCTGTGCAATGGCCATAAGTATAAGGTATATATATATATAGTGCCATTGTCCTTTGTTTCAACTTACCACAGTGTTTTATTTCATAATCTGGTCAGAGTCAGATATTATCAGTGCTATTTATCTGGTGAGGGTTTTACTTCTCTTATATTATATGCACATATATTTGTCTGTGCACAGTGTCTGCAGTGCAGGATTAACTGTTTAAAGTGTGAGGAAAATCATCAGTTATTTGATGCAGGTAGATGGAGAGTGATAAAGGTTTGAAATATTTTAATATTTCATGAGGATATAGGAGCCATGGGTATAGTGTTGTTTCCAGATGGGTGATACAAGTAGCTGGTCATTTTGGAGCTTGACATCGCTTTGTGAATTGAAAGAAAAATTACTCCGTTGTTAACAAAAGATTGAGGCTCTAAGGACCTTTCTTAAAAAAAATTCCTCTTATTGACTTAATGCAGGTACTAGTAATAGATATTCAACAGCTGGCTTGAAGATGTGAAGCAGATAGGATCAGTCGAGGGGGGGGGGGAGGGGGCGATGTAGGGCAGATAAGCAGGCGAAGAGGTGACGACAAATTTTCAGCTCTGCCACCCTATCACAAGATATTACGGATAATCTGATTAGGCTTATCCTGCAGCTAACTGCATTTCACTAAGAGAAGGGTTATTTACCTGTGCTGATCAAAGTAACACTAAAGGTGGATCGTTTGAAGTGTAGACATGATGTGAATCTTTAGCTAATAATGCTGAGCTGGGTCCTAGCATCGAGTCAGCATTTCAACCTGTAGACAGGTGTAGCCAGGTGAAAGGCAACTGTCCAAGCACACACACACACATACACACATACCGTAATATTGTTATGTAGCCAAGCTGAAACATACCGGCAGCTCCTTTTGCAGATGTTATCAGGTTATAAAGGAGGGGGGTCAGGAGGACAAGGTGGTTAGAACGAGACTGGTATGTTCAGGTTGACAACAGAGAGAGACCAGTTCTGGATGTAGAACTTGTGCCACCATTCAACTTAAGTTGTCGGACAGGCGTCATCTCAGCACTAGCCCACCTTTGTATTGCTTCACTTCACTGCTGCATTCTGTCATGCATGCAGGTGGTTTACTGCTGAACTGGTGACTTTCTGCTGTTATATTAATTCATAGAGTATTGCCTGCATATTTTTAGTGTCAGTGTGACATTCCATGATTTCCTTAGTCACAATATTTTATTATAAACAACAAGTGCCCCAGTATGCAGCTGCCTGTGAAGTCAGAATGCCACAGGACCCTTCAACCTCAGTCAACATGTATATACAGGTGGTCTCTTCACACAGGGGCCATTCTTCTTGGTGTATGTTCTCATGTCACTACATAATAATACCACAATCTATGCTCACGGTGGCGTGTAGTCACCTAAACCACATCAGAAAAAAGTTTTATGTTGGCTAAAGAAATGAAATATGACAAATATGTTGGTGATCCTTTTTTTTCTGGAACAAAATGTCTGTACAGTGTATTTAGCAAAAAAAAAGTCTTGGGCAAATGTTAATCATACTATTTAGTTTTCATTGCTGGGTCACAAAATAATTTATCATCCTTTATTAACAAATAATCTCAGTACATTATTGAGCTGCGTATCATTCTGTTGACTAAGTTCACTGATAACATATCTCCAGGTCACTAAATACCTTATAATGGTTTAACACATTTGCTTTCTGTTGTGATGGAGAAAAACGGGATCGTGTCCTAGAAGTATGGCTGGAAGCCAGTCCGAGGAGAAAAAAGAGGGCAGTCCACAGTGGCGGATTTCGAGGGTGGTGGTGGTCTTGACCACCCCCCTCCCCTTTGATTTCAGAAAATCCAATGGCCCCCTCTTGAAATTAGAATTTTGATTAGCTGAATCTTAGTTCTAAACCACCAAATGACACCATTCGCCCTTTGAAATAGCAAAATTTTTCGGGTCCTGAATCCCACGCCAAGGGGGGGGGGGGTCTGCTTCAAATTGGTGGATCCCCCTTCAAATAATCCCGGATCTGCCCCTGGTCCACAATTTTTCTCCTCCCCTCTCCTCAACCCCCCAACCCACTTAATACACTGGGCTAAGGGGTCTGTAATCTCATAGGCCACTGAAATGATGGGGTGGAACAGAAAGTGGGTTATATGGGTGTAGATATTATCATATTACCCACATTTAAGAATACACCACATGCTTTAATTGAATAACTTGTTTCACACATGGGTCAACTTCAGGACTTTTGACATCAATTTTCTCCCCCAGGACATACATGTTAAATAATAATTGCTGCTGACAGGGGCATCAAGTTTGGAGGTGGCTTTTTTCTGTGCTCTGTGGAATGATAAATACTGTGAATGTAGATCTACAGTTTATCTCCCTCAGTTATTAACCTCCCCTGTCTTATGCAATGAAACCTTTGACCAACTGCTAATTGCATTCCTTAAAACCATTTCTAATGTACTAATTTTTATCTTCACCTCATATTATAGCTATTTAATCTATTCTTTTATAAGTCACACTACATGTTCAAAAATAAATAATTTAAATGCTCTATAAATTCATGAATTCACAATCTTTTATCAATTTTCTAAACCTTTTTTTCTCAGAAAATGTTACTTTTGTTGGTTTTTGTGCATTTAAAAATTTTTTTCTCCAGGACACAAATACCCTGGAATGCCCCATAATTATTATTGAAGTATTTTTCTTGTCATTTCAGAGATGTTGCTGCTGGTGCTGTTGCTGGCCTGCTGTCAACTCACGCAGGCACAGTTCCAGAACAAGGCCTATTTTAACTCATCCGCATATGTGGAATCAACAAACACATTTGACGTGCACAAAAGGACTACTTTTCAATTTCGGACTTGTTCCGAAGGGCAACTTTTATCCGACCACGGAGCAAACGGGGACTCCATAGAATTTTATGTAAACACAAATGGATCTTTACTTTTAAAATGGAATGCTTCCCAAGATTCTGTGTCAAATATTTTAACAATCGGTCAAGATCTGAATAATAACAATTGGTATAAGCTCAGCCTAAAATACCAGGTGGGCAACGTCACATTAACAATCGAGCAGGGCTCGAATAAAAGATATGAACGCCTTATAGCCAATAGTACATATAACAGTGATTTTAAAAATTTGAATTTTACTGGAGGAAGTCCACTGACGATAGGAAGAGGCTATCTGGGCTGTATTGAAGGTGCTCTCACGGTGGAATTGGACAAGAATATAGCGGGTCACGCCAATGTAGACTGGGGCAACTGTCCACTGGAGTCACAGCCTTGTAGTGAGTATAATCAGGATTTGTGCCTAAAAAAAAAAAAGAAAAAAAAAAAAAAAGAAAAGAAAAGAAAAACAAGAAAGAAAAAAAGAAAGAAAGAAAAGAAAAAGAAAGATAAGTAGGCCAAAAATTATTGGAATTCTTCATTTTCTTTAGTCAAAATGAACCAATCCTTTTATTAGCAGTCTGTAGATTTTAATTTGTGGACCAAGAGTAACAATGTATCAGACCTAACAAGGCAGCTCGGATTGGGCAAGAAACATAAAATGACATTGAGTTTGATCTGGTAAAATCTCCCTTTTCTACAAAAAGGCAAATTGTAATAATGTTTATTCAACAGACTTTATTTAGATGGAATAACTTCTTCTTAGATGGCCATCAGTGACTGGTAAGTCTGTTATAGCTGTCATTTTTGAGAAAAAAATTCCCCATCCAAAGTTTGTAACCAAAATTTGTTCTTGAATATATTCTGGCATGGTTGAAAAGCTTCACGAGTCTTTCTGATGATATCTCAGGATGTTGACACAGTGTCAGATTTCATATTTAAAATAACACTCATCCTTTCCATGTATTCACTGCATTGATATCTTCCTGTCTGGGCAACTGCTTACTCTTGGGACACTCACCTGGTTGTAAATATTGGCTCAAAGAAATATATAGACCTCTGCAAAACTGATAAAGAGGCTTAAGTTAGGATAGAGCAACAGGGAGGCTGAAAGGCTGCTAATACTATTCATACATTGGAAACGGTCATGATTGCTGTAGTTGAGAAAAGAATCTTGTTAGAACTTCTAAAAATTCACCCATTGAAAATAGTTTTAACTGCAGCATTTTTGTAACTAATACGTTTCTTGCATTCTTGTAAATAATAAGCTGAAAAATTAAAAGATGCATTTTGTGGAGTTAATCAAACAATTAAGAAGGTACTCTTTTGTTAATCCTTAACAATTTTGGCATCAGTGAGTAACTGCCAGAGCTAACTTTATTAGAACACTTTCAGCCATCTTATTGCAGACTTGAGTCAATGAAATTGAAAACGGAGCACATGCTCACTTGCTTTTATTTATCTTGTAGCTTTTGCATCATCATGTTCTGATGAAAATAAACATTCAGTTTGAATGGTGAGGCTCGGAGAGTCCACTACTGCATTACAAGGTGTATGTCGTTTCAGGTGACTTTGACATCAACGACTGCTGGAGTCAGCCGTGCCAAAATGCAGGAGTCTGTCAGGACGGATTCAAGAACTACACCTGTGTCTGCCCCCCTCCGTACAGTGGGAGAAACTGTGAGACAGACCTAGGTGAGATATATATTGACATAGAATAAAATAAAATGCCATCCAGTAATGGTAGAATATGGATGAATGGAGTAATGATAGAAAAATGCTCCTGTTTCGTAAACTAAGTACATACAGTACTTGTTTTATTCTAGAAGCCATAATTCCAATGTTTACGAAACATCTGGCATAAGGAAGGATAAGTGTTGAGGTCCTTATAAGAAACCAGTCCTTGAGATATCTAAATCTTCATTCTCATTCATGGCATTTTAGTCTACATGCAGGGATAAGATTTTTCTGACTGTTGGCAGTTTTTGGACTTTAGGACCCAAAAATACCATTGGCATTGGCTGCCACACTATATTTTCCAGCTTTTTCACCAAACAGGAGTTTCATCCCTGTGCCTGTGAAAGGTCCAAGATAAGGAGATGCATTTAGTTTTCAGGGCAGGGTAATGTTTGTGTGTGGTATCTTAGCACTCACAAATATTTAAGGCACTGGACTGCAAAAGGAGATCCTCAGTTTCCAAAGTAGCAGTATGGCTGCCTTTAGATTATTGGATAAAATGTGCAATAACTATGTAGGTGGTTTCGTAAATAAAGCACTCTAGATTGTAAGGAGATTTGTATTGGAAGAGCTTCCTGCTTCCCTCCATTTGTACCAGGTGCTCATTCTCTTGAAATGTCTCTCTTGCCCTGTGGATAAAAAGAAAGTTTATCTTCCTTCTCCTCATTCTAAGCTGGCTAGACATTTCTCAGCTGTTGACCTGCTCTAACAATTTCAGGCTGAGATAGTGAAAAAAAGTTAACTTAAGCTGGGAAATTTCTGGATAAAAATAATTTGAAATTTTGAAGAACATCTAAGAAGCTTCGAAAAAATCCAAAATATTACTATAAGTTTAAATAATACAACTATAAAAATTATTTGTTTAAATATTTAAAAGCAGAATTATTTTAAATAAAATCTGAATCCAGGAACATCTAGTTTTAGTCAGCTTAGGAAATAAAAAGTCACCAGAAAAATAGAAAACAGACGCTAAAATGGAAAAGATAAGACCAGGGAAGGGTATTCAAAAGGCACTGGGAAGCATGCTTACTTTCGTCAGATAAGTTTTTTTTTATGTGTCTCCATCATGATCCACCCACTTGCCCCGAGTTTCAACAGGCTCATTTTCAAAGACACCATCTGTATACATAGATCTTGCTTTTGTCAGTATATTTACCCTGTGTAACATGGGATATCATGATTCATCAGCTCATAGTTGTGTAGTTCAACAGCAGACTACAGAGGATGTTCATTGTATATTTACCCTGTGTAAAACAGGATGTGGGGAGTCAGTCACCAGACAGTCGTAGTCAAGTAGTCAGTTCAACAGTAGATGACAGAGGAGGTTCACTGTCTGTCTAGGTCTGCCCAAATACTTTATTTCTTAACAATTTGAATTTTGTCCACCTAGCTAATATATGCACTAATTCCAAGGGGGCTCACTGAATGCAATCATATTAACAGACTAAGACTCCTCTTGTTTCCAGTGTAATGGTATAACCAAGGTTTTGTTGATGAGATTTGGAAATTGAGTACAAAATTATATTTTTAAAAAAGATTATTTAAATTTTTAAAAATGGGATTATGAGTGCAGTGTAGAAATAAAATTATAGCAGTGATTTGGTTCTGATTTTATACCAAAAAAAATGTAATGGTCTCGGAAAATGTGCACTGTGCTCTAGATAATTATGATATTTATCTGGGCAATATTTGTTTTTCCGTTTAAGTTTTAAATGTTCTTGTTTTTCTTTAAAAATGGGCCTTTGTTAACATACATTCGTATCAGGATTAGAGTGTCACTGAATACAATACCAAAATTGCTTTAAAAAAAAAAGAAATATGATGATGAATATTTGATTACATCATTCCATGAGAAAAGTCATTGGATCCATAAACATCCAGTAGCCTATATAAACAAAAAAAAAATATTTACAACATTTAACTCATTATGTTTGCAATTGTTGTTAAAAAGTTTTAAAAATGTATGCATTGTAATTAATTGGTATAAAAAGTAGCAATTGTTTAATACCAAAGGAAAATATTAGATAGAATCAAACAGTTCCCATATGCAAATGGTGTGCAACTGTAAATTGAGCAGGTTTACATACCAGACAACTGAGACTAAAATACTTTCTCAAACTCAACTGAACTTATTTGTAAACATGCTTGTTACAGACTGTGCCTTGTTATTATATCTAAGAACGTGTCTTATGTAATATGAAAAGGAATAATGACTAAGCAGTAGTCATACTCACAGAGAACTAATAGATGGCATGCTACCTGTAGTTATCTGACAAGATCTAATAGGAAAGGACAGCTCATGGTTGATAAGAGCAAATAGAGGAGGTTTCACATGGCTGCCTTTGGCTGTATTCCCAGAGCTTTTAGATCGATCTATCCCCGTGGGGAGTCTCACTAGATTACTGTTAGATAATCCAGCTTAAATGTCCGTCCCGCCTACTACAAGCTGTAAGGGGGTAATTAACTTTTGTGTCCGCCCAGCTGACAGCTATTTAGCGTGAACCCCCAGGGAGTTAGGTCGATCTAAAGTAGATCGATCTAGTCTCTGGAAATGGGGTCTTTGATTGCATGTTGTTCTCCCCGTAGAACAATCCCTTTAGTGTCTTAGCTGAGTAAACCCGTGGCAAATTACTCCCTTGTCAACAACAACCCATCCAGGGCTGGTTAGATAGGGACATGAGTAATGATCTGTGGGCAGGGGACAATATTGAGTGAGGTTGTCACATTTGGTCACACAGTTACACCATGGTACAATGTCGCGCTATAACAGCGAAAACAACAGCATTACTGACTTTGTTGATGATTTTTGTGACTGATGGGAGCGCAGAGGGTAAGTGACATAGGAGAAGGAGTAGGCAGGATGGGACATATTGTGATATGTGGTATGCTCGAGTTAAAGATCAGCTGATATTATAACTACTGTAATGACTCGATCTTTTCAATGGGGGAAAGTTGTGAATTTTACAGACACTGTATTTTTTAAGTCTTAATTTGTTAAAACAAGAGGAATCCTATTAAGTGGTAGCAACAAAATGGGAAAGCAGACTACCTTATAGTTCTAATCTATGTATTAAAAACACCACAAATGCTATACATGGTTTTATTATGATGTGTCTGAAAGTTTGATCATTTTTGCCCATTGAAAAGATCGAGTCATTACTGTATTACAGTGCTGTAACAGCATGGCTGTCAGGGTCACCTGAAGCTGCTTGTATGAATAAAGCTATCAAACAGAAAAATAACACAGTTGAATGTATTCACGGTCTTTGAAAGCTTAACATATATTTAGAGAAAGTTACTGATTATGTTAAAACTTTTCTAAAAGTTGCTCAAAATAATTGAAGGTCCGTTGGACCAACTGAACACAATTTTTACCAGTCCTTGAATTTTTTTTACGTCATGATAGTTAGGACAGACATTTTCAGCATGTCTGAGACTGACAGTCAGCTGGTTAAAAACAGTCATATTATTAATATGAATTAATGTGAATTGCCATCAGTGAGACAAAATGAATTCTCTGATTTATAATCAATTGTTTTGTGAATAAAGTAAAAGGAATCTCACATTTCAGAAGTTCTTTTTTCAGAGTCATTTGTGAGTTTTGTCTGTCATATTTTAATATTTATATTTATTTAAAAATAACTGGTATTTCAGCCAGTGCTGACACCTATATTTAATCCCTGTATCCTTTCCATCTCTCCAGGTGCCAGTGGCTGCCAGACGGGGCTGTGTAAGAATGGTGCAACTTGTGTGGATGTTACTGGTCAGACCAGGCTGTATGAATGCCGCTGTGTTCCAGGTAGGGAAAGATAGGAGAAGAAAATAGGAATTAGATAGAAGAATAAAGTAGTATTGATTATTTTATGTGTTCTTTTATTTTATTTTTCATTTTTGTAAGTTTCTTTTGTTTTGATTGTTCTTTTTTAAAATTATTTCACTTTATGTCATCTTATTTTATTTTTATTTTTGGACTTTATTATTTTTCAAATTATTCATTTATTTTTCATGAGTATGATGTACACTTATCTATCAAGATAGCCTCATTAATGCAAGTGTATTTTGTATTGCAAGAGTTGACATATTGCATGTTTAAAAGATATTCATGAAGAAGACCACAGAACAACTGTTTTTATATATAAAGACTTTGAATAAGAATTGATTTCATAATTTAAAAAAAAGCAATTTAGAAAGAGTTTATCATACAAGCCATGCTGGTTTTCAGGCTACACGGGTACCCACTGTGAGAATGAAGTGAAGGAGTGCGATTCCCAGCCGTGTAAAAATGGCGGCCAGTGTACGGACCAGATCAACAGCTTTGTCTGTAACTGCACAGGGACAGGTAAGATGGAAGGGAGGGAAAGAGAAGAAAAGATGTTTTTAAAAATCGTTCTACCTGCACAAGTTCATAATATGTATATACATCAGTGGTAGCAGGTATATGATGTCCAAATGTTTACAACTACTGCACTCAGTCCTGGCTCATGATGAGACTTTCCTGGGAGCAGATCCAGAGATATTTTCCGACCATCTTCCAAATTATCTTTGTTGATCCATCCTCCAATATTGACCATCTTCCAACAGAAAAAAAGAAGATGGAATGTAAATTTGGAAAAATTTTGACTGCCTTCCAAAAACCCCAGAAGATGGCTTCTGACTGCCCCTGTTACCCAACTTTCATGAAGTTTAGTCATTTATAGTGATTAGTTAAAGAAAAATTTTGTATATGAGTTTCTTATCCATTTTTGTTCAATTTTCTCCCATATTTTTGTGGTAACATCCATTTCTCTCTGGTATACAGGATACACTGGTGTTGACTGTACTGATGACATGGACGAGTGTTCCGCCTCTCCGTGTCAAAATGGCGCCACCTGTCAGAACAACCAGGGGACATACTCCTGCATATGTTCACCAGGTTATGATGGCAATAATTGTGAGAGGGTATGTAAAGACTATATTTCGACTTTTACGAATACGTATACATAACTTAGCAACCCTCCAGCAGTTCATAGAAATTGTTTTGGTTTAATTTTAGACTAAGCAAAGATCTACAGCTTTGACGTAGCAGTTTTTAACTTGTTGTTTTTCTGATTTTATTGCATACTTACATGTATGGAGAGAAGCTACTGGAGACTACATTATAGTTTTTATACAGTTATTAAATGAGAAAGACACAAAATATTTCCACACAGTTTTCATTTTAATGATATTAGTTTGCCCTTAAAACACTATGTATAATCATATTTTCCATCAGATAATTTTTATCCATTTTAACAACTGAATTTTCTTTCCATTTTCAGGAAGTCGACGAGTGTGCCTCATCCCCCTGTCTAAACGGTGCCACATGTAATGACGGCCTTAACACGTACACATGCACATGTGCGGCGGGGTTCAGTGGAGAGAACTGCCAGACAAATCTTGATGACTGCGTGGGTGTTGTGTGTCCCGGAGATAACGTGATATGTGTAGATTATGTACTGAACTACAAGTGTGAATGCGCCCCGGGGTTCACGGGTACGTACTGACAAAAATGGATCTGTGTAGTACTGTTAGTCATATTGAGGGAATTATAAACTGTTCATTTTTTACACTAACTGAAAGTGTGTGTGTGTACAAGTTGGGATGAAAGCATCATATTAAGGAAATTTTAAACTGTTCAATTTCTACACTGTAGCAGACCTGTAAAAGTTGGGACGATAACTGTGCTTTCAGTTCGTGTAGAAATTCAACCATTCACAATATAATAATAATATGAACTGATGCTGCAGGTGGGGAAATTTGTGAGTAAATATGTCGTAGATACGCCACGAGTCAGTGAGTCATATGAGACATACACAAGTGTGAAGAAATAATAGATGCTACATATACCACGGTGATGAATGGTAATAACTATGGAACAAAAGACCCAAGCATGGTGTAACTCCTATTCGCGCATGGTGTCTGTATGCCAGATACACCATGTCTGGATCTTTCCTCCGCAACATCTACTGTAGCATAAATTGCAATATTGCACTTGGAAAATATCGATTTTTTAAAAGTTTTATGCTTGACATTATGTCATATATTAGTGGACAGCAATGCTAGCTCTCAAAATTTACATCTTTCTCTTAATTTATGAAATT
>NW_019773736.1:1183973-1198034 GCF_001039355.2 Lingula anatina
TTTTTTTTTTTTTTTTTTTTTGTACAGAAATACTTATAGGAATAAAATGTCACATTTTACCATTCGTAAGAACCTGAATCTGGTCTTAACTTAATGGTCATTCTATTCTAGAGAAAATGTGTGTGTGATATGTTTTAATATAGGAACAAAAACCACTTTCGAGTTATGGAAAGGCATGCTTAATAAAACTTAACCCTAGGCCTTTTAATGTACTAATCATTCATGATGTAAAAAGAGAAAAGAAATTAAAATATTTTGTGTTGAATTCATAGCTTTAGTTCAATTTATTCATATTATTATACTTTTATTTTGCTCTCCATTATCCCAAGGTAAAGAGGCCAATGCATTGCGTGCATGTTTCAATTTCTGTATTCCTAGATAGTGTTGGTTGTACAATACTGTTGTTGTTAAAATCTACTGTTATTATGTTTGTTCCTCCACAAACTGCAGCACTGAATAGAATACCGCTTGGAGCACAAACACATATTAAGATAAAGAGGCATCTTCTGTATGATGATTTTAATTAATACATTAATAATATTGAAATATCATCACTGAAAATGAGATCTTTGTCCTAAAACTAATTTAAAGAATAATTCAGGGCATCTGTATCGTAACGTGTCAAAGATGTCAAATCAGCTGTGTATTGTAACCCATTCACAAGACTGATAGAGCTTCAAAAGCAGCCTATCTACCATCATATACATACATATGCTATATATATGTCTATAACACATCTTATATTATATTCTTGTGTGTGTGACTGTGCATGTTGAAGTTATAGTAATCTGCAACCGCATGCATTTTGTTGTTTATTGTGTGACTGTTTATATAAGAAATAGGTTTAGAGAAAAATCTGTGTTGCACAAATGTTTCAAAAATATTTTAAGCATATAAGAAAGGGTGAAAAGACATCTTGGCAACAAGTAGTAGAGATTTCCAACAATTCTATTTTTCTACTTATTAGGTATTTTAATAGTTTACAAATCCTTTAAACATTTTTGATAAGTCGCTTTAATAAGAATATATTCTTAATTGAATTCAGAAAAAACCATTAACAAGCATTTTTTATCCATACCTAATGTTATCACAGTGGCATTTCCTTGTTCATGTTTTAATGTAACTGTTCTACATGGCTTCTGATTGTGTGTGTTTCTGCTCTCCCTGAATAACTCTTCTATCCCATTTTTTAGCTATGTCTGTAACTGCACTGGCACTGGCTTCAATGGCACCCACTGCGAGCTGAATATAGACGAGTGCGCCGTGTACCATCCCTGTCAGAATGGAGCCACATGCACAGACGGGATTAACGTGAGTGTCGAAAGCATAGTTCTTCTACATAAATTGAAAGATTTTCCAGCCAGAATTTTCTAGCTTCCTCTTTGCAGTTTGGTATTAACACAACTGTAAGTTCATGTCATTTCATTTCATTTCATTCCTTCTTCCCTCATTTAAGAAGAAGTGGTAAGTATTTACAAGGCACTGACAGACAGTATTACAGTTATTACGACATGGTATTTTATCATGACCATCTTTTATGGGCATTTATGTCTGAGATATGCAAAGTTTTCACCTTTTAATATAAAAGACATTTTAATGTGTTGAACACCAGTGTGATAAACATTCAGATCTTCCTTCAATTATTACATTGACAAATACACTATTCTTTCTTTTCCTTTAAATTTTGCTCTTTCCATGGAACAACCTTCTAAATAAACCTTGGAATGTGTACTCCTCACTTTTAGGACTACAACTGTACATGCTGGGAAGGTTACCAGGGCAAGAACTGTGAGATCGACATCAACGAGTGCGAGTCCAACCCGTGTCGTTATAACAGCACGTGTCTCGAGCGCTCTGACCTCTCCCTGTACCAGCAGGGCTACCTGAACTTCAACAACTTTAACTTCTCCACTGCGGCTGGTTATGTGTGCGAGTGTGTTCCGGGGTCCACAGGTGAGCAAAAACAATCTAGAGGAGATTTTTTGTCTCAACTACAGCAATGCAGAATTCTCAACTAACACAATGCTGCATTTCAGTCCACTAAAAGGGTTTGGTTACAATCAATTGATTGGTGTCACTGTAACAGATATCAAATACCAATTTAAGAAATTTTGAAATTGTGTTTGTTATTTATTATCAGAAGAGTAGTTGATATGTTCAAAGTTGTAAGATCAATCATCACATTTTAAAGAAATTGCCCACTTTTTCTGTTTATTGTGATATTTAGTTTATGTTGCTGAATGATGATTGTTGGAATTCCCTCTGATTTTCAGGTGTGAATTGTGAAGTGAACATTGATGAATGTAATTCCAACCCGTGTGTGCATGGCACTTGTAACGACATATTGAATGGCTACACATGTGCATGTGAGGCAGGCTGGACTGGCACGCACTGTGAGACAGAAATTAACGAGTGCGACGAGTACCAGCCATGTAAAAATGGGGCCACGTGCACGGACAAACTGGCAGACTACACGTGTCAGTGTGCAGGACCTGTACAGGGGACGGAATATGGCGGAAAGAACTGCACAGTACAGCTGATTGGTTGTGCAAATAACGCCTGTCAAAATGGCGCCACCTGCCGGCCATATTTGGTGACTGAAACTCCTGCTGTGCATAACTACACTTGCTCATGTCCGTCAGGGTTCACGGGGTTTTATTGTGAAGTTCCCACGTCAGCCTCTTTCAATGGCACCTCCTACATGGTGCTTAATTCGACACAAAACTGGTCGAATTTCACCCTGGTGCTGTGGCTGCGTACCACACTGCTCAGCGGCGTCCTGATGTACCATCAGTTACCGTCTGGCGACAGCATGCTCCTGACACTAGCGGGACACAACTTACAGTTCACCTTTAACCAGGTAACAGGCAATCCTGTCCGCTTTGCATCGGAGAATCAACGATTAAAAGACGGAGAGTGGCACCAGATCGAACTGGCGGTGAATTCAGCGGGGAGCACAAAGCTTCATATCTATGGAAATCATTGCCCAGGTGGCGTGTGTACTTATCAAGACAATATCAATGTAAGTTCCCCCCTCACCTTCGGCACAACCTATATTGGTAGTAAAGTGATGGCAGGGGCAATTGACCAATCAGAAGTCACATTCATTGGTTGCACCAGAGATATTGTGTTGAACGGGCAGCTGGTTGTTCCTCAAGATGTGCCGAATTCTTTGGTGGGAGTTTACCCAGGATGCAACAGGGAGGTCCAGTGTGTTCCCGACCCGTGTAGCGGCAAGGGTGTATGTACTGACCTCTGGTGGCAGTATAAATGTCGCTGCCTTAGGAAGTATACTGGACCCCAGTGTAACCAGAGTAAGTGAGAGAAGAGTGCCGAGTGAGATATGTCTATTTTCACTTTAGAATTTGTTGTTGTATAGAGTTTGAATGTCCAGTATCACCACTTGGTTTCTAGAAAAAACTTGATACAATTTCTTGATACAGTTATTAAAAACTATTTCCTTGATTATTTTGTTTTTGCCTTGAAAATGATGACTTTTGTAATTTTTTTAACAGAGTGACTGTAATATTTTCAAGTAATAACACCGATAACATTATCTTTTCCAGCCTTCCCAGCTGCCACTTTCAGTCAAGGTTCATCGTCAAGTCTGGCACAGTTTACTATTCCAGCTAGAGACAAAAATCTCCTTCAGTATGTCAATGTCATCAGCATGTTTATACGCACACGCCAACCTGATGGCTTTATTTTCTACCTGGGCGGTGTCAATACTAATAGCCCAGGTGACAAAGCCTTCATATCTGCAGAGTTGAAAGGCACAAGTCTGCATGTCATTCTCAATCTGTTCAACACCACAGAGCAAGGATATAAAAGATATGAAGACAACCTGGGCAGCAATTTGAATGATGGTTCACAACATTTGATCGAAGTTGATAAAAACCGTGACAAATTAGAAATCCGTATCGATTCGGTCAGGTTATCAGGAAAGACCATGACAGCCACCTTGCTGAATCCAGCAAAGATGTACGTTGGTGGGTTGCCCGGTTTGGGCTCCTCCTCCAGTGGGCGTCGCAGGCGACAAACACTTGTTGAGTATAACCCTGACTCTGCTACCGTCCAGGAACCTTTCAAGGGTACAATCCAGGATGCTCGGCTCAATGACAAACTGCTGCTGTTTTACAACGTTTCCGTTCCCGACGATTTCCAATTGAACGAGTCGTACCCGGTGACCCTGGATGGTGTGGTGGAAGGGGAGCAGACGGACGATCTCTGCGCCACTGGAAATCTTTGTGAAAATAACGGCACATGTAATAATGTGTTCTTTAACGATTTTATGTAAGTATAGGAAAATTAATGCTTTATAATACTTGCTTGGGATTAGATATTTTGTGGTTCTAATTTGAAGGTGAAATTATTTGATTGATCTATATTTTACCTGATAAATTATGTCCTTAGCTGTTTTATCCAATTGCTGCATGATTGTTGGTATATTCTGAGTCATCTTCTGTGAGAGGTATTTAGATTTTAAAACTATCTGTCAAAAAAGTCTTTTTATTTATTTCTCCATGTCTTTTTCATAGGAAGTTAAATTCTGCAGTAAATTCTACAGTTTTGTTGGCATGCTTTTTTTATCCTGTTAAATATTTGAAAAGCCAGTAAGGAAGTAGTTTGGTTATGATTTGAAAGAAGATATAAATATGGTTGTGAATTGCATGCCACTGGTGAAATATTTATTTCAATTTTTTTAAGAACTGTGATTCTCTAAGGGTTGAAATGATAAGGTATATTCACATTCCTTCATTGGCACTTTTTCTTTATTCTCTCCAAGTGCTTAGCATGATATATATTTATATTCTTTCTAAAGCTGTGACTGCCCCAAGGGTTACAAGGGTAAGAACTGCAGTGCCTTGGATTTCTGCATGTATTCCAAGTGCCCAGAGGACTCTACCTGCAGGGACCTGGCTGATGGTTATGAATGTAAGTATAGGGTGATGGTGGGAGACATTGTGTTAGGTGTGACAGGTTGTACACTGAATGTGTTTGGAATGAGGGTTAAAGTGACAAGTCCATCCATCTTTTTGAAAAGGGTTCTGAGAAATGTGCCTAAGGGTGCTTTCCCAGAGATTTAGATCGATCTAAAGATTGTTTTAGATCGACCTAACTCCCTGGGGGTTCACGCTAAATTGCAGTCAGCCGAGCGGGCACCATAGTTAATTACCCCCTTACAGCTTTTAGTAGGCGGGACAGACGCTTAAGCCGGCCAAGCTGACAGTAATCTAGTGAGACTCCCCACAGAGATAGATCGATCTAAAAATCTATGGAAATGGGGTGTAAGCTGCTGATTTTCAGGATTTGCCTGCATTTTTTCTGTATGTTGAAAAACCATAATTTTCATAAGCTAAATGTAATTGATTAAGTGACATTTGTTTGAGTTACTCTTTATCCTGTATGACAGATGACTTGTGATGTATAATATCCCTGTGTTACACAATGTATATTTATATTTTCAGGTATAACAGAGGCCACATTCAATGGAATGGACAGTCTCCTCCGCTACAACAACACCATCAACTCGACCACCACCTTTAACCAAATGAGCCTCAAATTCCGCACAAGAAAAGAGAATGCTATCATCTTCCATGCTCGTAGCAATGCAGCTGCGTCAAGGTTCCTCACCATCGAAGTCTCCGAACGTAAACTGAATCTGAAGTACAACCTCGGTGAAAGTTCTGAGCTGCCGACAAACTGGGCGGTCACTGATGGTCAGTACCACAACGTGTCCATAGTGGTCAATGACACCCACCTGACTCTCGCTATGGACCAGGGTCAGGACGAGAAGTCCAAGTCCAAGCCCCAGCCCGTCCAAGCGGTCACTCTGGCTCAGGTGATCAGAGGCAGTGACATGGTATTCCTGGGTGGCATTGACGACACCACTGTCGCCATATCACCAAATACAAACACACAGTCTGCGTTGAGCAAATTCAAAGGGTGCATGGATGAGGTCCGACTTGGGCGCTACCTGCTCCCGTTCTTCTTCAACTCCGCACTGGTTAATGACAGCAGCTTGGAGAAGTTCCAGGTAATGACCAAGGCCAGCATAGTCACCCCCTGCACCCCAGACCCCGTCTGTGCTCCTAGCCCGTGTAAGAACGGAGCCACCTGCGTAGACATCTTCAACGACTTCACCTGTCAGTGTCCCCTGGGTTTCAATGGAAGGCTATGTGAGAACAACATCGATGATTGCCCAGGTAACGAGTGCCAGAATGGAGCTACCTGTGTGGATGGCATTGCTAACTACACCTGTACCTGTCAGGCCGGGTACACTGATGCCAGGTGAGTGCTGCAGTCTTAAGGCCTGTTCAGAACCAACTTGATCAACGGACTAACTAAGCCCTGAATCAAATATGGTACAACTCACTTAAAAGCATGTCAAGATGTAATTGCTCTGCCCCTGCAGGGACAGCATGCGTGGGAGGCGGGGAATTCATTGTCAAGTGCTTGCCATATGTGATCTCTGGATCAGTTTTGTTCTGATCAAGCCCTTTTCCTAAGTGCATGAAGATCATTAGACATGCAGTTTAGCTGATATATACACAACTGTAAAAATCTATTAAATGATTCACAGTATCTGTTACTAGATGGTTGCCATGACAACTTGACCACAAAGTGACCAGTTACCAAATTAACACCTCATAGTGAGGACATCATGTCACTGTAGTCATACTGATTGTCCATTTAAAGGCATTGAAGTCTGAATATGAATTTTAACATTGTCTCACACGTCTGAGCTTAGAGAAAATTGATTTTTATCGTAGCCACCTGCAGTACTGTATACATTATCATGGTTCTCAAAATGCAAAGATTTACGTCTGTTGTTTGTCATGCTTCTTTCAACAGAATATACCTGAAACTAAAGGAATGTAATAGTAATAATACCTAGCACTAGGTTAGTTACTGTGGCAGTCTTTCCAGATGTTGCAGTCAAATCAATTTTTCATTAGCATAAAGGTACTAAAGAGATTTATTCACATGAATCCACAAACTATTGTTCACTTTTATGAAGTGTTCTTTTAACTATGATCCTTATATTTGCTCCTGGGATGTTTATACACTCAATACAAATGTTATTAAATTATTAACCGAACAATGTGAAAATATGACATAGACCATCAAACAAAAACAAAAAACTCCTTTCCCTTGTTGGTTGATGAAAAGCCATAGTTCATACATTGTCATGTATAAATATTAACTTGATATTACTGCACAGCTACTTGACATGAACATGAAAGTGAACAAAAAATCAACTGGGGGAGAAGCAGGTCAAAAAAATTAATACAGATAGATGAAAAGATTAACGGGAACTCATGAAAGATTTTGATGAATGAAGCACATTTCTAACTGATAATTTATATCCAACAAACGCAGAGCATGATTTAAATCAGAAGATATCAGAATCCCACCGTTCAATTTCTCCCACCCTACCTAATTAATTTTCCCCCCAATAATTTTGTACCAAGGCACCTTTATAGCTTTTTGTAGTGCCTAATTACCATGCATAGAGCACCTCATTGATTATACATGCTCAGGTGTAGTACATTTACAAATGCTTTCATATAACATGGATTTCTATGCACGACCACCTGTTCAAAGACTGTGCAGACTATCACGAGCCCCAGGGCTGCATGCCAACCACAGGAAAATACATGAATAATCCCTGTTTGGGCTGGTGATAAATGAGGCTAGGGTCGGGATCCAGGATTTATGACAGGGTCATTATGAAGACTTCACCTGGAGAGGAATATTACCGTCACCTGCGGTTAACAAGCTCGTGGGACAGAGCCATCAAAGCAGTGACATTGGGAACTAGTAAGTGAATTGTCACTGCTACATAGCAGAAGAAAAATGATGGATTTAAGAATCACCATCATCATTAGTGGACAATTTATTGGAGGACATTCGTCATGTAGAAGCATATTATATATCAGTCACAGGAAGTAGATCTAAGCACAGTGATAAAGTATCCAGTGTGTTCTTTTTAGGAAGTCACGCCAGGCAGTTTATGGGAATGGAAGTGATATTATACCTAGAACAGGAGATGTGGACATTGTTTTCTAAATAACTTGCTGTGACTTATTTTAAAAAAAAGTTTTCAGAGTGGAAGCTATTTTCTCCAGTCTGATTGTATCTCGTGAAGAGGATGCTGGGGTTCCATTCCAACAGGACACACACACAGAAGGCAATAAATTGGAAACAAACTTGTGAACTTTAATAACCTTCAAGTGCTTTAAGAAGATATTGCTAAGTCGGAGGTGAAGAGAGGTGTGCGGTGAAGTCAGGGAAAGTTCACCAAGTTTTTGTTGTCAGTTGGAAACTTTGGCTTAGGTTTTAGGGGGTGAAAAAGGCACTAGCAGGGCATGGGTATTGTCAGTGGTTTGTTTTGTGCTGGGAATCTAAAGGATTATCTGTTGGAGACTTTCCTTTGAGGTGAATAAAATGGTGGTAGCAGGGTGAAAATATGTTTGTTCTCTTTGTGCATTCTGGTGTAAAAAAAACTTGAGTATTTCATGGGAGACAACTCTTGTGCCAAAAATATGGCGAAGAAGAAGTTCACATCAGATTTTTTGCCACCACGGAATTACTGTTTTGCTGATTAGATGAGTTGCTCGAGTTGGGAATTATGCTGAATATGGAGCAAAAATCGAGTTAAAATGCTGTCCTTACTCTTATTTCTGTGTGTGGTGAGCAGTTTCTCTTTGCCTGGAGTTCAGTGAGTAGGGAAAGATTTAGTCTGCTAAACTTGCCAGAGGTGATACACATATTCTGGAATATAACAAAGATAGAATTTGACTCTTATTGAATTAGTGTTGTGGCTTGGATGGTACAAAAGAGGCTTTTCTCTGCAATGTGTCTAGAAGTGTTCAGCTAAAGTTTGCATAAACCAGGTAGATTATATCAGTAAAAAAGTATGGGTCAAGATAAATCATTTTATATTGACACAGAATAGATAATCTAGGTCCTTATGTCTGTGTGATACTGTTGTTGGACACGGCTTTCAGCAAAGTTTTCAGTGCTCTCTTGTTATTAGCTCTGAGGAATACAGATTCACTGGAGCAGACAGTGTAAAACCTAGCTGATTATAATATCAGTGTCACCTTGGCTAATGTGTCACAATATCAGCTTCAGGAACATTGAGACCTATTTACTTATCTTTGTACCTGAAATTACCTGTCATCATGTCTTTGTCTTTCTTTCATTACATAAGAAGGTACTTGTGCCTGAAAATGAGAGGAAACTTTTTGTCCAGACATTGTATGTTGTGTACTAGTGTTGTAGGGTTTACTATATTGGCTAGAGTCAGTTATTTGAAGTTGTGTCCCCAAAGTTCAGCACTTTTGGAATATTTTTCTCTTCAGTACTTGTGTGAAAAAGTTTTATGTATGCATTGCTGTGATCAGTTGATTAATACTATTGTTTTAGTGATAGGTTTATTGGCCTTTGTTCTAGTTTATCTATTTATGGGAGGACCACCAATGAAGTGGATTTATCACTGGCTTAATATATCATTATCAAGTACTAGTAGTCAAAAATGATATTTTAGTATGTTTTGTTTTTTTTTTTTTCAAATTAGAATGGTTGTATCATTTCAAATGCATGGGCTATTAAGTGCACAAATAAAGTCAATATTGCATTGATTAAAAAGATAAACATCAGTGAGGCTACTTTGTTTCTTTCATTGAACAGGTTTTTAAATCAATATATTATTGATGTTTTGTGCTGAAACAACAATATCTGATTTGGCGATCCTAATCCTGCATGACTCCATTGCTAAAGTCAATTGATTAACAAAGGTGGGCAGATTTTTGTACTAGACTTAATTGACATGTTTTGCTATGAGAATGTGGTTCCCTTTTAGCAGATATGGAGAGAGATTCTAAAGACAGATCAAGAAAAGCAACAGTAGAACTGATGACGTTCTGATCCTCGGGGTAAAAATCTGCTGACAACTGAGCAAAGTAATGAAAGAAGAGTCCAAAGCAAGATCATACTTGAAAGGAAAAACATTATGAATTCAGTATTGTGTAGAAGTAGCCATAGTGTTATATGATGTGGGTTTTCTCTAGTTGAAAAAGCATTTACGGAAGTTCACTTTATGGGAGTGTGGCCGAACGCACAATGTGAATATCATATCAATAAAAAGCTTATATATCTGGAGGGAGTCCTCTTAGACAAGGTGAACTGCAAAATCAGTATGGGAAACGGTGTGTGCTTGTAACAGTAGAGTTCTAGACTAGTGTATGCTTGTAACAGTAGAGTTCTAGACTAGTGTATGCTTGTAACAGTAGAGTTCTAGACTAGTGTATGCTTGTAACAGTAGAGTTCTAGACTAGTGTATGCCTGTAACAGTCAAATAGACAGAGTTTGAAAGAGCTCAGTTATATTAACTATGGATTTTGCTGTATTTTGATCACCACAGTTCATCGAGGAGTGACTACTAGTATATATATATATATTCTGTCATGCTGTAGAAGCAGGTGGTTTTGTATTAGTGATAAGGTGAAGTAATATGATAGGAAAGATGTAATAAGATGTGAATGAATGAGATCACCTCATTATTATTTTATTGTTGTTCGCCAGATGACATTCTGCTGTGAATTTTCAGTACTGTTCTGGCAGGGTTTAAACCTTTATCAGATGCCCAGGGTGCATTAGTCCAAGGGGGGGGGGAGGGGGGGGGTCTTCAGGGACCCTGTAGGCAAAAAGAGTTGTCTTGGTAAAAAATTTTTTCAATAATTTTGTTGTGTTTTATAATATTCAGTGGTTGGATAAACTTTGTTATTATTGTAAGAACTTTCAGACCGGCAATTATTTTTTAAAAAAATAAGTGGTTTTCATTTTGGATTTGATGTTTAATTAGGAAAACTTCAAAAGTCTGATGTGGTCAGGGGCAGTAATTTTGATCTAGATCTGAGGTATAGTGAGAAATGAATTGGAAACTTAAGGTATTTATGTCAACATAATCCCTCCCCCATCCCTTTTGTCATTTTACTGCTGGCAGGCTTTGATTTTACATCCCTAATGCAAGGTGGCAATAGTAAGTCCCACCCTCCACCCCTCTTTAACACAGATCTATATGAAAACCACAAGAGTAAACAGTGTATTTCAAGGGCAGACCTGTTGTTTTCTTTGTATCCTCACCTTTTCTCTCGCTCTTTTGGCTTAATGTGTTACTTGGGAAATTTGTTCACTGCCATTAATAGAAACTGGCCTTTGGGTCTTCTCAAAGTACTTTAAGATATGTTGTTTTTTGATTGGTGTGCCATTCATGATAATTCTCAGACTTTGACACCAGGTAGTAGATAAAGTGAGACTTCCGCTAATTAGTTATGATAACTTCATCACCTGGCGCCCTCTAGGTATAGGAAGCCAGTACGACAGGTGCCCTAGGACAGTTCAGCAAGTGCCCTGTATAGGTAGATGAGGTCAAGCTTGACCAGTAATGACCACCTGTAGTCACAGGCGAGAATATTACGAGTGGACCATGACTGGTTTTGAAGTCTTTTGTCTCACCCATTCTCTCCACCTATATGTATGGATGGCTATATTGCAGTGCTGTTAGAAGGGTATATGTGTCGTTTGGCACAGGAGGAGACCATACTTATTTAATGCATGGCCAGTTTCAGCAGTCAGTTTAGTGAGTAACCACAGCCTGGCTTCTCTCAGCTTGAGGGAAGGACCCGCTTGTCATCAGAGATGAATCATGCGGCGTGCATGCTGTAGGACCTAGGTGTAATTATCATTAGAATCACCTGTATTTGTGCCACTCAGCAGGCTATTAGCAGAGGTTGAGAGAAGGCAGGACACGTTGGGAAGGAAGACATTTTGTTACTCCACCGATCAAAGAACAGTAGTTTGCTGTTGATATAGTTGCTGGATCAAACAAGCAACAGTTACCATGAAAACTGCGACTTCCTGGTTGATTTGATGAATTTTTTCAGGTTGAGGTGAAGTGAGGAGGATGTGATTTTAATGCTGGAAAAATGGCTGACGTAGAATAACAGGAATGTTTTGACATTACAATCTCTGATCTTACCAGAAGTTGGAAGTTGATCGTAAAAGCGACAGGAAAGGAATGATGCTGTGATGTTGTGATCACCATGCACTCCCATGCTTCATATTAGTAGTGTGAGACCTTTTGTGTCAGGACAGATGTCAACCACACTCAAAATATTAACATAAATGTTTAGAGATAGAGCAGTTTTGCTACAGTGTTCACTGGAATTTTACCACATCTTGATTACACTGGAGTGTGACTTTACATCTTACTTAATAAATAGTGAACTATAAGCAATCAGAAGGGAAAACAGTAGAAATTGGATTTGAGAAAAGGGCATCCATTTCACTGGCTCAATATTAGTGGTTTGACATAAAGGAAATTAACGGTTACGAAAGAAACTGCCTCCTGGGAAACTGATTACCATATTACCTGGATGTGGTGCAATTCTCAGTAATTGATATTACAAGACTATTTGTGGTCTAATTGGAGGATAATGTGACAAAAACTCTTATTTTTAATAAACCCGACGTCACTGCACTGATTTTACCTGATACAGAATCTGTTCAACATCCTCAGATTTTTAAAAACATTTTCTTTACAAGGCCTGATTACTTGAGAAGTGCAGTGCATCACAGATATGGGTTACTCTAGATAGGAATTAACATGTTGTTACTTGAAGATACTTGACCTGCCTTTGTTGTGTGTTTGTTGAATAATTCATTGAAAAAGAACAATTTGATAAACAAGGAACTTGCTGGCTGACAAGTTATACACTGGAAGCTGTAGGAGGTCGGATTTTGCAAGCCTGCATGAAAGAAGTGACCAATGTTCTATATAAGTCCCATGAAATGGGATTGATTCATTGGCATTGATTGGAACAAAAACTTAGATTAATTCTCTGTATTAGGAGAGAAAGAAAATCTGTGTCGATTTCTACTTAGAATATAACGACAAGTCAAGGTACATTGGAAGTGAAAGCAGAATTTGTCCATTCCAACTGGGACCGTGATTAAAACGACATTTATGGAGAAAATATATTGTAGCATGACAATGAGGACCAAAACGAGAACTGATCCAAAAGGGTCAGTGCTCCTAAAACTCAACTTTCCCGAAACAAGAACGTGTACAGAATCAGTGAATCACAAATTAAGTGTAATTTCACGCTGGGATTCTTCAGTGAGAGGGATGCTGACTTGGTGCATTGTATTTGCATGTTTATTAGCTTTCATTCCTCAGGCCAGGTAAGCATGCTTTGCCATTTTAAAATCTAGGTTGGGTGGTTTTATGTTTTTGTAAATTGGCATTTCTGTACATGTATGTAAAATACCCCAAAAGTATGTGTGGAATGTTTCTACTTATGGTCAGACAGCTCTGCATATATTAATTCTATAAACTTGATTTATTTTATTTCACTTAAAAGACAGAAATGGTGTCTAAAAATGTAGCTAATAAAACATGTTTTCCTGATTTTCTGATGCTCACTGAAATTCGAAGTAGTTAAAATGATCTCCTTTTTCATCTCCTGTAAACTTAGAAAATTTAGGATGTGAGTTACAAACAACAACCCCCCTCCCACACACGCACACACACAAGGTCAATTCCAGCCCCAATTTTTAATCTATATTATTCACAAACAACATTTTCATTACAGTATTTCTCACAACACACAAGTGACTCCAGTTGACTTTTTTTTTCTACAGTGAGTAACCAGACTAGAAATTATTTATGAAACATAAATATTCTTTATCATGCATATATCTTCCCAGTGCATAAAAACACCCAGACTATCACAAGGGCTATTTTAAACCCTATGGTATTAAATGACAATTTAATTTCACCTTCATGTTTTTTAATGGTGAGAAAGGTTTGAAATTAAAATGAAGGCTGACAAAAGATCCGGTTTAAAGGCTTTCCATTTGATAATGCTCAGTTAAAGCGAAGGACATTTCATTAAGATTTATATCTCGATAGTTTATTATTTGGGTGTTCAGAATGTGAAAGTTCATTAGTGTTTTTATTGTCCACAGTCTATATATAAACTCTGTGGG
>NW_019773736.1:1199021-1242468 GCF_001039355.2 Lingula anatina
ATTTTGAGAATTCTTGTTTATTGCATTTTATGGAGCTTGTCAAGCACAAGACTGGTAGTGGTGTCCCTTTTTTTTTCGGTTTTCCATACGAATGAGCTTACTCCAGCTGGTGGTACAATATCCAGAGGCGGTATCGCCTCTCTGATCCTCTAGTTCTGAAGTTATAAAATTATCTTAATTGCGTATCTGTTATATATGTATTAAAATTGACCAAACAAGCCTCTGTATGAAGCACTGCATTTAATTTAACAACTAAATGCAATTATATTATAATATAAAGTCAGCAACCTAAAATGACATTTGTCTGATATGATTTCAACTTGGCTGCAGTTCAGTTTGAAGTTGTGGTATTGATATGAAATCTGTGCATAAAACTGATATCAGCCTTTTAGGAAATTACATTTAGATCTTGGTCCTGATTTACCCCAGATTTATCTGATATATTTTATCAGAAGAGATTAGGGCAACCAATATGTTTTTACTGCTAATTTTTGAAGTTTTGAAACAATGTAAATTGCTCCTATCTTTGATATATATCTATATTCTTATATATATTTTATTCAAAGCCTTAACCTCTCTCCCACCCCCACCCCCAGCACACACATTCAAGGACACATGCCATATCCCCTTAAACTTTTATTTCTGATTGAAAACAATAGCAATAGCCAGAAAATACTGAACAGAAAGGTAAGTGATAGATGGTAAGCAATCTTCCCAATAAGGTGTTATATTATATTTTAAAAAGTCTTTCGTTATATTACAGGTGTCAGACAGATATTGACGAGTGTGCCTCTAGTCCCTGCCAGAATAACGCCACTTGTATTGATAAAGTGAACGCTTTTGAATGCAACTGTACTGCTAATTTCACTGGACCCGTATGTGAAACACATGTAAGTATTCTGTTATTTTATTTGTGTGCAACTTTCTTAAAGGGATAACTACTATTAGCATGAGATTCATATTTCATGAGAAATACATTGTAAACAGCCCTTAGAAATATGATAAATTGCATTTTACCAATTTATTCTGGAATCTGTGCTTGCCATCAATGACGTCTATCTTCATAGATAGCTGTACCTCCATAATAATTTCTTATGAGATTATTAAAAAAACAAAATTTTTTAGGGAAAAAAACATGAAGTAACTTTGAATGTAGGAATGAATTCAACCATTTGGCCAAAACAAATAGATTTTATCCCTTTAACTAATTTAAATATGTTCTTTTTGTGTTGAGTAGAATTCTTTTTGCTAGCAAGGTCTGTACATATGTCTCCCACACAGTAATCTTATCATATTAGGCCACTTTGGTACAGTCACATGTTTGCAAGGCCTGTCATAAGAAAATAAATATAAAAATACAAAAAAGAGCACAAATTTTCTGTCAATTCCTTAATGAACACTTATTTTTTAACCTATTTTATTTTTGAACCTTCTACACCACCATTAAATATTTAAGTCCAAATTTGTAAGGAAAGTATTGATCAAGCTCTTCTGTAAACGTCCCTTATTATCATTATAAAGATGCCACAGTGATAAAGAATTGTGCTTATTTGCTTAAATGATAAAGGAAAAAAAACAGCATGTGATACCAGTTACACGCAACAAGTTTGCAGCAGTTGAGGTGTGAATGATGTAATTGCAGTAGTTGAGACTGGATGTGCTGGTCACAATCCAAGCCTCTGTGTGCAGCAAGGGCTGATTTCATATCAGAACATTCTCACAGATTAATAACTACAAGTTGGTAGGTTTCAGCATAATACAGGGAGACAGATCCAGAGATATTTTCTGACAGTCTTCCAAATTATCTTTGTTGTTCCATACTCCATTTTTGACTGTCTTCCGACAGGCAAAAATTAGATACCTGTCAATGTAAACTTAAAAATCTGACCGTCTTGTGGATGACCCAGAAGAAGGCTCTGCCTTTATAATATAATACTGTATCGTATGGTTTGAATTGTTTGCAAATGATTGTATATTGTTCTGTTTTGTCTGTTTCAGATCAGTGACACCTGTGCTTCTGAGCCGTGTGAAAATAATGCAACGTGTGTGGATATCAACCGCAATGAGACGGAGCCAGGACAGGTGAGTGTTCTAGTGATAATGATATAATATTACCTGTCCTGATAAAGTATGCTATGGGAAAACATGGGGAGTCGCTGTTCTATGTGAAAACCATTGAATACATACAACTAGGGATCGAGTAAGAAAGAACAACTGGACTTGATCATTCTAGACTAAGATGTACAGTGCAGAATTCTTTTCCTTGATTGGATAATAAAAAGCAGATTACGCATGATGCACCATAAACACAATAATTAACATGTTGCTCATACAGACTTTACACAAAAGTTCCCATGAAAGAATAGTTTTTAGATAACAGCTGACAAGACGGGGCATCACGATAATCCAAAGGTTCATTGGTTTGAAGGTTCTTTGGTTCGAAAAATTGTATGCACACACCTTTGATGAACATAACTTTATTGCCAGTTCACTATACACTTTATTCATGAAAAAATTTGGGCTCTCTACTCGAACCTTCAACCTTTTAACTTTTGCCACAGCCCCCCCTCCCCCCAACAAGATGGCTAAGTTTATGTGGGTGTCCAGCTATTGTGGTCAAACTAAAATTATCCTTAGTATGATGGTCAGATGGATTTAATGACCATGTTTAAGTCATGGCTTGGCAGTTGATGGGACTGTTAAGGGGCACATCAAAGCACTTAGACATTTTATGATCCAGTTCTACCTTTAATTGAAGATTTATGTTTATACTGATATTAGTTGTTGTCAATCTGAAGGCCAGGTCTCTGTCTGCTATTGACGTGGGCTGTTTGAGTTCAGACCATCTTCAGATTGACTACTTAAATGATGTTCTGTTTATTAATTGGTCATTATTTAAAAAAAAAAAAAACTCTTGGATGTAAATGTTGGGTATCGTGTCGATCAGTGTTAAACTTAACATAACTTCAGTCTTTCACGATTGTTCTCTAGAACCAACATGATGTTATGTTAGCAATTGAGCTCAAGTGAACTTTTCCCAGAGCCTTTTTAGACATGAATTATACTGCATGCTATTTGTCAGAAGTAAATGTCATGTTACAGTTAAATACTGTATGTGGGACTTCAATTAGTTCTCTTTATGTATTCACTTGCGTATATGTGGACACCAAACCTTGGACAAATTGAACTTGCATCAAATCAACCAGAGAATATTCTGGTATTACATATTTTCGAAACTGATAGGGACTAAACCTGACACATAAGTTAAGTCTTACTAAAATGAGTGGAAAATCATTTGGATATATGAATACCTTTTCCATTAGAATTTAGAAAGTATGGCAGCATTGAAATGTCTATAATTTTGAGCCTTATTTCAATATATATTTGCTGTCTGCGGATTATGTATCGGTTTAAAGCAACCAGGTATTAAATGCCTTCTTCGAAGTAATTATGTGTCATTTTGTTCACACAACTTATTAAAGCATACCGCATTTTAAAAAGATTTCTCACTGGGTTCATTATTTGCATAAAATCTTAAGGTGCATGTTGCACTGGGAATTATGGTGTTCCTTTCATAATTTAAGGGAGAAACTGACGGGACAACACAGAATTTTATCAGGGCACTCTTTCATGATAGACACCCATTGAAATATCTTTTTGTACTAGAGATTGGTGCTAGATATATCTGTTGTAGACATCACAATCTATGAAGCACATTCCTGTAGCTTTTCATGTCACCCTGCCATCTGTCAATCCCCACGTTAATCACGTCCACTTAAATTTGATCTATCTCCATCTTTGAATCTTGTCATCACATTTTTATGCCAGGAAAATTGGCCAGCTGGGGAGACATTATTTACTATTCTTATATTTATTAAGTAATCATGGTCCAGGGCCGTATGCGTGCATTGGGAGGGACTGTTGTGGATACTACATGGGTGCAGATGTTAGTTATCCTCAGTCAGGGCACAGGGTAGTTAGGCATATATGCCCAATTGGTGTATAATTAAGAAATGCAAGCTGTCACCATGGTCTATGAGGTGGGACGTGTATTAGCTATCACACCCTTCGCAGAGTTCTCAGAGATACCAGGCTGTAGCTTCTATCATGAAAATTATTCTTCACTCTGCAAGTAAGTCTTATTGCAGTTGATTCTGTTGAATCATTTGTATGAATGAAGTACTGCATAATTATAGCAGATATAAAGCAGACAGACAGCAGAAATGTTTTATTACCTTGTTGAAGGGGTTTTTATTTGCACAGAATGAAGAAATTTCTGTTCCTTTATCTGGGCTGTTTTAGATAGTTTTCTGTCATAGATTGTGTTGTAAACTTTTTAGGTAAGTTTTATCAGCTTGAGTTGAAGCTACGGATTACTGAAAACATTGTTACAAGACAAGGTGATGATGAGCTACGTTTTCTAAGAATGTGGACAAATTTGTTGAAACAATATTGAAAGTGTGCAACGAAGTTTACATCTCAGCTTCTTTGGCAGTATTTAGCAAAGACAAAATATATTCATTATTGGTTAGGAAGTACCTTTTCTATTCCAGCCTCTATTTAAGTGCAACTGTGTTCGACCTTTTGAGGGCCAACTCTGTGAGAAGATGATCAACTACTGCGAGGACCAGCCCTGTCAAAATAGAGGGACCTGTATAAACGATTACACGCTATTTACCTACCAGTGTAACTGCTCTAAAGGTGAGGACCTTGCAAAAACACTTATCTTTTGTTTATGGTTGTGCTTACAACTCCTTCTGAGCCAATATCATGATATTTACCTCACTGTATTCATAGAATCATTTTAACATGGAGAGCATTGTAATTATTTTGTTATGATACTTTTACAGAAATATGAAAATTCTAAGTTTGAAATGTGAACAAACAGTTGAAAGAAAGATGCTCAGTCACTATTATATGCATTGATTTGAGTTTGTCTGCTCCTCAAAGTCTTTAATTTTGAATAATCTCATTTGTTGGAAGAATGGACCTTCTGTGACAGAGTAATAAAGTCACAGGTGTGACTTATTACCTGAAAACTCTGGCACTTAAGACTAGAAAATGGCATTCT
The DNA here is from genome assembly GCF_001039355.2 of Lingula anatina. The sequence continues at coordinate 1,204,093 of NW_019773736.1, forward strand.
GCCTATTATGGTGAAGTGGTACTGTCAAAGATGAGATTTTGAATGGTCATTGCCTGTTGAACACAACTGTTTGCGCTCTCTCTTTCTCTGTCTCAATCCCTCTATCTTTTTTTTCCCAAATCATGCTCACACGAGCACAGAGATAGATAAATCAAGTATCTATGTGTTAATTTCTCTCTGTTCTCTGTTGCCAAGGGATAAGTTGATCAGCACATTACAGTTCATATCTCACTCTCTCTCTCTCTCTATTTCTCCAGGCTACTCAGGTAGGAACTGTACTGTGAACAGGGATGACTGTCCAGCTAACGCCTGCAGTGGACATGGTCAGTGTGTGGATGGCCTGGACACGTATACTTGTAATTGTAATCCAGGTAAGTAGGGAAAATTTTCCAAAGTATGTTGAAATGAAGTTTAAAAAACCTGAAATCAGGGGAAAAAATCACATTCCTGTGTACTGTATCATAATCTAACCATTTCTATCTGTTCTTTGACTATAATACAAAGATACCTTTCTTGGCAACCTTAGTAGTTTTTGACTTGTGGTTTCCACTATAGAAGAATATGGAGAGGAGTTGCTGCTGTCCGCATCTTTTCTAAACACCCAATACTAGAGATGAGATTTTTTTATTACCCGCAAAAGCACTTATTGGCTTCTGCTTAGGAATGTAATCTTCTAATGTCTTTTCTGTGAGGAGTACCACTTGCTTAATGAAGTGAGACAAAACTGTTGCATTACTGAAATGGATAAGGTTGTATTGACAAGGTTTCAAACCCTGCTGTTGTGTTTGTGTAAACAGCCCTACTTTACAACACTGTCCTTAACTTGAGAATTAAACAAAAAGGTTTGACATTAAATGTTTTACGTATTTGGAGTAAGAACTGAAATTATTGTGTGCATGATACGTGAATAGTTTCCCTGCTTTTCATTCTATTAAATTTGTTGAAAACAGTGGGATTTTAAAATCCCAGTTACTGATCCATCCATTTTATTCCCCAGGCTGGGCAGAGTGGAACTGTTCTAGGGACATAGACGAGTGTACGGAGATAAACCCCTGTGTCCACGGCACCTGTACCAATGCTCCAGCAGGAAGTTATACTTGTAGCTGTGACAAAGGATATCAAGGTAGCTCTCTCTCTCTCTCTCTCTCTCTCAGTGTGCAAGAACATGCATTCTGTAAGCCTGTGTGTGCATATGTCATATGCATATGTCTTTTTAATACTGTAACATATGCACTTGGTACATTTTTATTGACTAGTGCTCCAGCAGCTGTATTATTCATAGACTGACACATCTTGTCATAATCGCCTGGGGTCATGCTGAAACAGTAAAAAAATCCTTTATGGAACTAATTACATATGCTACACGAATAATTTACTTGTAGTTAAACACACTTGTTTGAAAAGTTTTATAGTGCTGTTATTTTAAGACAATTTTGTTAATTAGAAGTTTTGAAATGATGTCTAGGAACATATTTTTACAGGTAAAAATTGCTCTGAAGATGTCAATGAATGTGAAACAGAACGGCCTTGTAAAAATGGCGCCATTTGCTACAACCTGGTCGGCAGCTATTTCTGCAACTGTTCCACCTTGCTGGGGTATTCTGGGAAGGATTGCGAGATTGCAAACTGCTCGTTCAGCCAGTGCCAAAATGGCGCTACGTGTGAAGTGTTCGATAACTCGACCACTCAGGCCCAGCAGTGGCTATGTGTTTGTCCTGAGTTTTACGCTGGTAAGTGCACCGAGAGCACATTCAGAACAGCGGACTAACAGAACCACGGATCAAGTATGGCGACCCATTTAAAAGTTTTTCGCTTAGTTCCTGATAAGACACTTAATGGATTTCCCAAGGGGATTTCACAGCAAGCCTTTAAGTGGGTCAGCCATATTTGACCTGCGGATTTGTTAGTCTCTGTTCTGAATGCGCTTCAAGTCTTGGAAATATCTCTACAAGTGCCCAGTCGTATATAGAATGAGTCATTTGTAATTATAACTGAATTATAACCTTAAGAGAAATAAAGATTAATTGCAAAATGGATATGAACTAAGACCTAAAGCCTAGTGGTGTACCTGATTTGAAGATAAAAGATAAAATGGAGGATTATTTTAATGGACAAAGATTAGAGACAGTTTTATTAACTTCATTGTTGAGGCCTTTTTCACAGGCCTAAGTAAAAATACCAGTTTTGACAACAGAGGTATACTGTTGTTAGTAAGTTTTGTTTTTTCATCGTGTAGGAACTATCTGTACATATCTGATCCTCATGTTCTGTACCACATATTCAGGTTCACAGTGTGATGTAAAGCATCCCTGTGCAGACAACCCTTGTCAGAACGCAGCCACATGTAGTGATGATGACCCAGCAAGATACCAGTGTATTTGTGGTCCAGGTAGGCTAAGGGCTAGGGTAGGATCAAATGACGGATTATCTTGAAGACATTTCATTTGTACTTTCTGTATTGTGATACCCCAGCATAAATTCTGAGGCTTAGCTGACTTAATTATTTATTTATTTGTTTATTTTTGCTTCTTCCTCAAATTTTCTAATTTTTTCAAAGAACAAAAACTTTAAATAAAAGTACTTTTGCTTTGTTAGTTAAAATGTGATAAACTAGCATGGTTGCTTAATAACTGAGCTTATTCATAACCAAACCCTGACACATGTTGAAACCATGTGTTGCCTCATGTATGCCTTGTTAACACTGAAGTCTATTGTTCCTGATAACTGTTTGTCACAGCTGTGGCTCCACCTCCAGTTGAATTTGGCTGGGAAGTGGCTCCATCTACATTTTATTTTGAATTGAGGCTCTTCATGATAATGTGATTTTGGTGTGAAAGACAGATTTTGCTTATATTTCACTTCCTGCTGTTGAGTAATACAACTGTACAAATAACAATGAAGCTTGAAATTCTGATAAGTTCTTTTGCTGAATGCAAAGCGTATGATCAGATTTCTTTATTGGCAAATGATTATGTATAGCTTAAATCTTTGAAACAGTTAAGATGTAATACAAATGGGGTTCTTGCAATCATGTCTCATATTAATCTTAACTTGACTGAGCATGACAGTGCATGACGCACTAACAGAAGAGCATGACTTCAACTTCCAGGTTGGGAAGGCGATACTTGTGCAGACGACATAGATGAGTGTGCCATTGGGCGCTGCCAAAACAACGCCTCCTGCACAAATTCGCAGGGTGGCTACGCGTGCGCATGCATTCTAGGCTTTACTGGCACAAACTGCGAGACTAACATTGACGACTGTGCTGGCGACCCCTGTGTGCATGGCAACTGTAGCGATCTTGTTAACGAGTATTCCTGTCAGTGTGAGGAGGGTAAGGATAGGTGGCGCCATGGTCACCAGCCTGTCTTGAATTTATTTATATAAATGTATATCTTATAAGATGTCTGAATACTTCATTTATTAGAAATAAACCACCATTTGGTATTTAACAGCCAGTAGCTCAGAATGAATGACTGGAATAAAGTATTATATTTGTAACAGTTTTTGAAAAGATTTTTTTTTTCAAAACAAAAGAACACTTAAATTTTTTTAAAGCAAACTGATTGTATTTTATGTTCACAAAGTGTTATTTCAAGTCACAAAGAAAAGGAAAATCTTGATAGTTATTGTTTGTGTTTAGGTTGGCAGGGTGTCAACTGCAGTGAAGACATAAATGAATGTCTGAAGACACCTTGTCAAAATGGTGCGACCTGCAACAACTTGCTTGGCTCCTACAACTGCACCTGCACTGCTCAGTTCCTGGGTAAGTTAAAATGGAATGTCTTTGGGCTCTATCCCAGTGAAACTATTGATCTACATAGATCGATCTGAGAGTGCATTCCCAGAGATTTAAGTCGATCCATCCAGATTGATCTCCCTGAGGGTTCACGCTAAATTGCAGTCAGCCGAGCTCGCATGACAGTTAATTACCCCCTTACAGCTTTTAGTGGGCGGGACAGACGCTTAAGCCCGCTTAGCTGACAGTAATCTAGTGAGACTCCCCACAGGGATAGATCGATCTAAAATCTGTGGGAATGGGGGCTGAATGCAGTCAGATTAACATATTAACATGTCTCCTACTGGCACTGAGTAGAATACAGAAATGCCTGTAATTATACATGTCAGTCTGTTAATTTGATTGTATTCAAGCAGAGTTGGATCTATTTACATATGATAGTTTCAATGTGAATGAAACCCTAAATTTCAGGCTGTGATACCCTGCATATCTAAGATCAAGGGTGGGGTTGAGAAATGACATCCCTTGTGTACTTAAGCTCATGGATATTAAAGATTTCAGAACATTTTATTACACAAATTTAATTTTTACATCTCCTTGATCTAGACCGACTTAAATAACATGATATACCTATTAAATATTGTGTAAGTGACCTCTCACACGCAAGCCAATCTAAAGCTGTGTTCTTTGCTGCAGGTCCTAACTGTGAGTACGAGGACCCGTGTAAGCCAGGCGTGTGTTCTAATGGTGGGTCGTGTCTGGCCTACAGAGAGCAGGAGGGCATGTACAGCGCCGAATGCACCTGTCTTGACGGTTACGCTGGAGTCAGGTGTGAGACGATGGTAAGGAAGAGGAAGTATGGAACACTATTAAGAACTGTTTTAACTGACATTATTATTCATAATATCAAAAGTCAGTTTTGTATTTATGTTTCATTCTATGGCTGTTTTTTTCAGTTTCAACAAAGCCTTTCTTGTCCCTTATATATCAGTTTTATGACTTAATTTATCAATAAGATCAATGCTTATTTAAAGATGTCGAGATTAATTCTCTATAGCAGTTACACTATAGTTTCACATTCAGTTTAAAAGAATCAATATATTCATGACCTGTCTTAAGTGGCCTATTTTTCCCCTGTGTTTCAGAGATCAACCCAGGATACCCCCCTGGCTGTCATCATAGGCCCTGTGGTGGGGGGTGTGGTCCTGTTGATTGTCATTGGTAAGTTATACTTCATATATATTGTCTTACTTACTACAGCTAATTCAATGTAATATCTAACACGCTATCACACCTAACAAGCTGCCATATGTACCACTTAATACAGTTACACTTAACACACTGCTATATGTACCACACTGTCACACCTATCACACTGCTATATGTACCACACTGTCACACCTAACACACTGCTCCATGTACAATTTTACACTCTGTCACACCAAACACACTGTAATATACAAACACCTGTTATATAATGATCAAAACTTTAGTGCACACATGCAGGAAAAAGAATTGTTTGGCTTCATTTCTTTGATATATGTTTCCCTTGTTATATTATTTCATAAGAAGGGCTTTCTTTTTTTTTTTTTTTTTGTAGCTGTAATAATCTTCTTAGTGATGGCCCGCAGCAAGAGAGCCACGCGAGGCACGTACAGCCCCAGTCGCCAGGAGATGCAAGGATCTCGTGTCGAACTTGGCAATGTACTGAAACCCCCTCCAGAGGAAAGGTTGATTTAAACTTTCTCCAGCTGTGTGATTAAGGTTAATATGCCACAAAAAAAGCAGTGTGTGGTATGAAGAGATAGATTTTTCTCAAAAATGACATCTATTTAAGGGAAAACCAGAAACATTTTGAAAAAAAATGGGCACTGGTTAAAGTGTCTTTACCAAGCACGATAAAAACAGCTGTCTGAACCAGTGAAATTGTATTAAGAAAATAATTTCCCCAAAGGTTTTTTTTACTGTAATGAGAACCTACAGGAAGCCAAAATCATGAAATATCTTCACATCAAGTCTGCATGTGAGGTCTATCATGTTTCTTATACAGGGAAATATAGTCTTGGTATCTTTGGGGACAAAATAAATAAAAATAAGGCATTTTAATAAGAAAATATAGGTAATGATAGATAGTGGCTGAGATGATATATTATAGCCAAGAAAGTGAGAAACTGTTTTTATTAAAGAAATGTGATAAAATGCCTTGGAATATGAACATTAAATAACTTAGTGACATCAAATGTGACAAGTCATATCAAAATGTCCAAACAGATCTCAGATAACATGGAAGGTTGTGATGCTATGCCTGGTTTTCCCTCCAACCTGTCACCCCTAAGATGTTCAGTGGGTTGCTCCATCCATGTTATTGAATGCACAAGATGTGTCCATTAAAACAGAAATCAGGGGTGTAAGACGTCTCAAATGGAATATTTATTTTTTCAAGTTTTTGTATTGGGATAAGATATCCATTGCCTTGAATGAGAAAATAATGATTTATTTTTATTCTCAGTGAGATTCAAGTAGAATAGATTTGGGAACAAAGTTCACTTAAGGGTTGCTAGTTAGACTGACTGGCAAGTGTTAGAATTGATAGTATTGCCATTCACACAGAGAACTTGCACCAAAAATTGAGTGGCACACATGGTGACACGTCCACCAGAATGGCTTGGCTTGCATGGTGACACATCCACCAAAATGGCTTGGCTTACATGGTGACACATCCACCAGAATGGCCTGGCTTACATTATGACATGTCCACCAGAATTGCTTGGCTTACATGGTGACATGTCCACCAGAATGGCTTGGCTTACGTGGTGAAGTGACCAACAGAAAACATTGTTTCCATTGAATTTTAATCTTATTTATGAAGCAAGTTTGCCACTACTGCTGTTCATAGAGGCTTTTTAAGGTTTTGGTCCAAAATATTTAGTGCCTAAAGTGACATATTTGTCTTTTTTATTAAAAAAAAGGAAATTAGGGTCTAACGTTCAGGGATATAATCAAAACAGTGTCTTTTTTCATGTACTTTAAAGATGGTGTGTGAATTTACCTATCAAACTAATCTATCTAGAAGATTTAAACGAATATCAGAAATTAGCATAATTTGTAGTTAATTTTCAAGGTATCGTTTTATTAGCAGTATACATTTTATGTGTTTATGTAAGAAAATCATCCACATTATGCTAATATGCAAGGTCTTCACTTGTATTTAAGATTTTGCAATATCATTGCAGGCATTTAGTCTCTCACAGGTATCAGATATTAGGAGAAAACAGTGTTTTATGAAAGTAATTCAGTTTTGGGTTGCGGAGGAAGTGGTGTGATTTTTCAGTCCTCCAAACGAAGATATTGTTAAATTGTGTAATAAGTAAAAGAGATCTTGAGCGAAAGTTAAGGATGAAGAGGACCAATAGATAGGATATTTTGTATGTAAGTCTTTGCATTTAATTCTGTCCAGTTTTATTTGCATGATCAGTTAGCAAAACTGCTTAATTAAAGAAGCATTATGAAGGAAAGGAACTTATAAGATAAGATAGGTTCTATTCCCACAAAAAAAAACAGTTCATTTACATGAAGTGTATCTTTTATCTTTTAACCATTGTACATATGTAAACTGATGTAGATAGACATATAGAAATGTATTTATCAAAATCACATCTATATTTATTATTATACACATGTTAGATATTTAACTGTATTTCTATACTGTTCCCAGTAATTGTATATCATTAACTACTAAAAAAAGTTCACAATTATACAGACCCCAGAGCTCAGCAGGCAAATGTGAGGAAATTCTATAAACAACCTTAATTTTAAGATAAACAAAATGTTCTTGGGATGACCAGTTATTTTTCTAATGGGAATGTATTTGGTGGAACTGGCAATCACAAGTCAGAAATGAACACCCGGTAGTAGTTCATTATCGAGATGCAATTCTAGTCAAAAGCCTTGCTGGATGATTCGCCATTGAAAACATTACATTAAACACAAGTACATTAAAAATGCTGTTTCTAGATTACATGTTGCCCAGAAAATTCCTGCCAATATATGTATGCAACATTTGTATTCTAGTGATAGAAGTACAACTTTACACTTGCAATAATTGTCCATTTTCTCATAGAAGTATTATACAAGGACCAGTTTGTTCAAATCTTAGTGAATTGTATAAAATGTTACAGATATTTTCACATGGAAATGTATTGACAGCATTGTGATCCATAGCTATTTTGATATATTGTTATCTCTGAGTAAAGCACAGAGATAGAATTCTCCAGATAATATATATAGCCATTTTACTGATCAATTTAATATGACATTTCAAAGTATGTGCTTCTTAACTGTCCAGTTTGTTGTGTCCACCTTTAAGTACTTTGTATGTAGAGTAACCCATCAACTACTGGGTTAAACCCTGGGATCACACAGTTTATATAAAGAGCTTCAGTAGTCTGTAGCCTTGCATAGTACTAGTAAAGTACAGAAGAGATGTAATTTTATAACTTAGGGCCTTTTGGCATCAAGCGGAACATTAAACTGGACCAGTCCACTTTTACAGGTATTTACATGTAATTATATCACAGGGTTTTTTACTCCCTCTCACAACTTCTCCATAAGTTTGCCTTCTGCTGTTGTCTTAAGTGAATTGGCTGTGGCAAGGGTGGGACATGTTTAGGGTTCTCTCTAACGTAATAGCCAGCCTATTTAATTTTCAAAAATCTTTCAAAGTAGTCGGGTCCAGTTAAGTGCATGCTAATTGTGAAAAGGACTTTTCTCTATTAATGCATTCTATAAATACCGAAATGCAAGTGTTTTCTGCTGATTCATGGTTACACATATGTTTCATAAGAGTGTAGATAGCTAAGGTCAACTGGTTTAAGAATATTGCCTCGCATGTCACATCATTAACATAATTATACATTTTTGTACAGCACTTATAATGGATTTATCAAGAAAATATCAAAAAATAAAAAATATGCATATGAATTTTTTTTCGTTTGTTTGTTTGTTAAATTTGATAACCTTTTTCGCAAAACTATTTTCATTGGTGCCTTCAATGAAAATAGTCATTTGAATGCAAAATTGATTATCATCTGAAGAAGTTGACAAGAAAGATATGATCATCAGTCAATTCATCAATTTGCTTAACAAAGTCAAAATGCAATTTGATATTTCTGAGCAATACACTAATCCTCTCTTTGAAGCCAGTCTCCAAACGATTAATTATGTGGCCGTTTGAGTGTTGGTTTTCTTTTACCTCTATTTATACTCGTTGGCATGGCAACGAACTGGTATCCCTGAAGGAAAACGTGATGCCATTGTTCGGATCATCCCCTCCCGCTTTGATAATGCGGAAATAAACCTTGCACTGTGAAGTGATAATGCTGTCGCCTCAAAAAGACACCGCTAATGCGAGCTGATGACCCAACAGCAGCGTTTTTATGGCAAGGATCTTCCATTTCAAGCAAATCTCTCTCGCCTAAACGGCTATCAGCACCGTTTAAGGCATGATTAATTAGAACAATAAGTAGCACAGTACCAGGAAATTTTCTTGAAAGGTGTACTGATGATTTTATCAGTAAAGAGGCAAAACAATGCCTTTGTTGAATGGAACATCGCAATTAGGGTGCTCATATCCTCGTAACAAAATCAATACCAGACGCTTGTACCGAAAAATAAGTCACACCCTAGCTTTCGCCCATGCTGATTTTCATGATAACATCCTACTTAGTTATAGAGTTCGTTGGACATTCGAACTGATCATCACGTATCTCATTACAGTTTACAAAGCAGCAAAAGTGACGATAAACTATCTCATGGGAAAGAACCTTAAAGGGAAAAAGCCTTAAAAGAGATGGAACTTTTTTTTTTGCTCGTAAGCCGTCACTTTGTAAATTAGTGATTTGACGTTTTTCCCAGGGGAAGTGAAAGGTCACCTCTCAAGCAGACCTCTGACATATCACGTGTATCCTTTTTCTTTCTGTGCCTCTTTGAAAGTAGTAGATAGCGCCTAACATTTTATAATTAAAGAATTAGCCACTTTCCTGTTGAGAAAAGAGGATACATCACCTATAGTTATAAGAAATTAACGCTAACCTACTTTTAAATTGGCCTTTGATCTGGTTTAACCTTGTTAAACGGTCAATATGTCCACTTTCTTTAAATGGCGCTCTTGTCGTGTACGTGCAAAGACAGAGGTGGCACTGTCTACGAGGTATAAAAGTACGCGCGTTCGCGTTTGTGTTTTACAGCAAGTGTGACGTCGTAGATCCAAGTTCCCTTTCTCTTTATCGTCACAGTTCTCTGATTTGGTGAACATTGTAACCACCTTCCTGTGCCTTGCAAAAGCCTTGCTCTACATTAACACTCTCTTGATCTAATTTGTCCAGTTGAAGTGTGTTAATTATTTTATATAAATATGTACTTTTATTGGATCTCATAAGACAATCATCGGAATGCCTTTTGAAATGCCACTTTATCGATTGGAATTACGAGTAGTATTAGTTTTGTGATAGCATTAAGTGATACCGGACATTGAGTGTTCGACCATAATCCGTATAATGAAAAAACTAAGATAATAAGTGTTAACAAATTTTATCCAGTTACGTACAATTGTAGCACAAAAGGGAACTCATTGTTGCATTGTGAAAATGCTAATGTTACGCCGGCGCAGTAACACCTGTTACAACCACATTGTAGTTCAGAAGCATGAACACTTAGGTCTAAGGCAAAATTGACCAATTTTTTTGACCATTAGGAATTGCTGATTATATTAGCTAACACGATGAAATATATTCAAAACGCTGCGAAGCTCATGATCCCATTGAGTGGAGAGAGTCCGGGAGAAAGCTTCAGTGATTTTGTTTAAATACCTAATATAAGTACTCACATATTTACCGTAGTTACCATATTTACATATTTGTTTGATAAAAACGTATGCTTTCCTTGTTTGGCGCCAAATCACAGTTTTCTCTCTAAAAATGCGAATATGTTTAAGATAATCATGAATAAAATAGAGTGATACTGAATACCAGAAAATGTAAAGCGTTCATCTTTATGTCTGATATCCTTGAGCATGGTTTTTCTCAGCAATCAGATCTAAACCTTTTGAAATTGCTGGCTGCTATATTACTGCTATATTAGTTAAGGGGCCTTTACCCTGGACGGTATCACCGTGGTCGTAGAAAGGAAGCACAAGCAGGCCCGTAGCCAGGTTCGGGGAGGGGGGGTTCGAAAGAACCGCCCTTTTTGCTGGGAAAAGGTCCACTCTGGGTAAAATTTTATCTAGTTACATTAAGTTTTTATAGAAAAAGGTCCAGTTTTTAAGAAAAAGAACCCATCTTTTGAAATTGCTGGCTACGGCCCTGACAAGCATCACTTTGGTTGCAGAATGGATGCTCAATAATCGGTCAGTTGTCGGCACGTAAAGCATTTTTTAGACTCACAAACGGAGCCGTATTACGGGACACAGAAAGGATGCCATCCAGTGTGAAGGGGGGGGGGAGGGTTTAGACAGATGGGAAACTGGAGCTTTTGAGCATATTACTCCAGCCTTATAACAGCTACATTGTTACCGCTCCGGCAAAGTCTTGTGTATTTTTAAAAGCTTTTAAGGAAAGCACAAGTAACACTGCATATCTTATTCATCGCATTGTATCCCGGACATAGGAAAACTAGTATCTAACCTCTTTTTACAATTTGTACTTTACCAATCTGAAATAGAGAGACACGCGCCGTCGCTCCAGGGGCTTAGCAATTAAACCTAGGAGCCGAGATTTAATCCGTTTAATGGCGCGTGTGGAGACGGGTAAACCATCAGCGGTATCGATTTTGAAGTTTGGCCGGCCATATTTAGTCGGCATATCAGTTAGTACTTAAATTATCTATTCTGAATGGCCCCAATGAAAAATATTATGTTATTTATGTCCTAATGTTAAGGCACAGATTGACTATCTTGCACCTGGTAATGTTAACAAAGCAGCAAAATTGGCGATAAACACTTGGCCACTCTGGGTCCAGAGGCCCGTGCGGTGGGGTATAAAACAAAAAAAGCCACATTTTACTATAAATGAGTTAACTTCATATCTTAATAATATTTAAATAAGTATTTTATCTAAAAGCATCTTTCCTAAAGCAATTTTCCTAAATGTAGGCCTTTGTAACGTATCGAACCCATGTCAAGTGTAGTAAATGTGCAATTCTGATTCTGAAACAAATTTCCAATTTCGTTTTATGTCAACGAGATGCAACAAAAATGACCCGACTTGTCTCAAGGCACGTATCTTAATCATGGTATGTATTCTATCGTTGTTGTTGTTGTCCCTAAATGGTCTNTACACGTAGACATTAATTTACTCTTTTCAGCTACATGATAAACGTGGAAGACTTTTTTTTAAATGTGCTATGGGAAAGCCCATCACGTTTTTTTGACATTAATTTATCATTTTTCTCTTAATTCATCATTATCTTTTCTGTCGCCAGGTACCACAATAATAGAAAGAATTTCAAGTCAACTCTCTGTGGCGTACCCAGATGCCCTGTAATTGCCTCACAGTCATCTGTCTATTCCAGGAGTCCTTGAAGCTGTCTTCACGTTTACCGTCATCAGAAGGAGGAGGCGCCCCATTGTTTTCTCAGTGTGGTATGTCAACTAAGGTCGTTACGTTGCCAAGTTTCTAAATGAAGATTTCGATTATAACGTCGTGTTTCTAGATATATGAAGGAAATGGCTGTCGTGGGAGAAAAAAATCCCTGTAAATTCTATCCAAAAATGATGCATCTTGTCTGTTACTTCGACCATACATCAATTGAAGAAGCGGGAGTTGCCGTTGGTCTTAAGTAATAAAATACATCTGCCACTTACATTTGTTCATGGTGACAGCATCGCTTGTGAAACCGGTGATCAACTAGAGATTATCTCATCGCATCACGCCATGTGCAATAAGAAAGCCATTTGTAGAAATATCGTTACATAATTCGCACAGCAATGCGAAGTATACTGACTAGGTACATATGATGTTAACGGAGTACATGTCAAATAATGAACACACAGTCGGGATCTTCCTTATAGATTGTGACATATAAGATATATGAAATTTGGCATGATGCTATATGTGGAGCATATTGCATGAAAGATATATAAAACATGTAGTATCATGCCAAATTTCAAATATATATAGGCCTACATGCACCTCGCCGAATGAGTAGTTATCAAGATGACGTTTCGAGAAACGAACATTTGCACGGCTGGGAAACCACATAAGTAAAAATATTTGAGAAAGGATACAACAAGCCTTGCATGGCTTCCTACCCTTTTAAGCTGTTGGCGATGAGTCTATACGTTTTCATTTTTTATGATTAGATTGCTAGAATAAATGGACAAATGGACTTTAGGTATTTTTAAAAGGAAAAGAAGCATAGGCCTAAATCAAGCACAATAAAGTTTTAACACTTAATGGAAATGTCTAAGCTAATGAATGACACTGATCTAATTCCATAATGTTCTACATAAATAAATATAAATAAATATAAAACACCTTTTGGCGCACTGCATAGTATCTGAAACCTCACAGTGGAGCATTTTCCATTACATGCATCGTTTTCCCAACTGAAATTATGGCCCTGACCTTATTACAGGTCAAGTGAAGGTCACACGGATTGGATTGCAAAATAGATAGAAACAGATCAATTGTAGTCCTCCTTGCTAATCCATGAGTTACACAATCGTAATTAAATTTGTAATCAAATTGCTAGTCTGTAACGTGTGACACGCAGGACTACTCTTCCATTATAGTTAACCGAGCCATTTTAATAGTTTTGTCTCCACCCAACGGGAATATTTTAAATGAAACTGGAATGTCGCCTAACAAAAAACCAATACAACTAAACGAAAAAAAGACTATGAGCTCACAAATTCCATCTCCAGTTTAAATAGATTTTTGTATGGAAAATACCTACAGTATAGTATACTTATCAGCTTGCGTTATTCTAAGAAAAGTGAACATCGAGGAATTGGTCTGTCATTAATTGTTCGACTGCGTTTTGTTTTACGTCTTTCACAGCCGAAGTTTCCATAGCAATATAGTTTGCTGACAAGATTCAACAAACAGCGATTATTACAAGATGTGGTTTGAATTCAATTCACCGTAAGTGTTCGATGCAAGCCAGGTCAACACATTGTCACGGGCGCATTCGGTTATTGTCTGTTGTCTAGCAGAAATTCAATTACCGACTGAGCATCTTGGTGCAACACTTTAATAGGGCCACAGTAGATATTTATCTTCTTATTTATTTGATATAGTTCGATGTAAAGCATGGCATGATATTAGATGTGGAGCATATTGATTGCACCTTATATGTGAAGGTGTTTATCAATTAAGAATACCATTTTAGCTATTCACAGATTTCTTTGTATCATTCAGCACTGTACTGTGAGCGAGAATTATTGCAAAGGATTTCAGAAACGACGTCATCACCCAGTTGGCTTTTGGTAGAGGACTTCTTGACGATATCATATCTGAATCAGATTGGCAATCATCCCAATACTCGACATGCCATGTCAAATTTTAAAACGCATTGTTTATTTAGGTGAGTTGTCATCTCCTGGGAAATCCATGGGCCTGGGGTAAAATCCTAATTGAGATGACAAAAATGAACTAGATATTTATTTCTGCTTGTCCTCGGTCGACAGTATATCAAAACGATAGGTGTACCCGGCTGGCTCATTGCTGCCATTTTTGTTTTGACATCAGAATAATTATGTGAAGGCCACAACCAGGATATTTTTAAACCAAACAGATACATCAACAATCTGTCATTTTACTTCTAAATTTGTGGGTGTCGTGTTATAGTAACCGGATTTTTCAGCGAAATGGACGCTTTCAATTGAAGCTACTTTGAAAATAGTATTGAAGTTATTGTCGATGAAAATTTAGCTAGGCGTTATTAAAATATCTTTGAAAATTAATACAACGTGAAACATAATGCATGCGCACTTGTGTGTGATGAAATGCGTGTGTGTGTGTGTGTGTGTGTGTGTGCGTGTGTGCAGGCCGGTAAAGCACTACTAATAATGAGGTCAATAATAGTCCGTCGTAAATTTTACTCGTTCTGCATGGAAAACGTGTATAGAATTCGGCTATGCAATACGGCTATATCATCTCATACCAATCATATCATATAATTTCTATACCATCATCTAATAAAAGGCAAATAACGTAACGAAACTGAAATGCCATTTTGTCAAATTGTCCATTATCTGATTGGGATAATTCAATTTTCCTTTAGATTGAGCTTTGTTGGGGATATTCTTTTTGCGTCACAGCACAACATCAACGCTCATCTTTAACTTGAATCCCACTGTTCATATAATGCGTTAATTTCTGCAGAGTTTTGGCTTAGCTGAAATAGAATACTCAACTGCAGATGATTTTTTTGTGTCAAAGAAAGCGTGTGTCGGTCTTTTTCCTTGCTGATAAGGAAAAGAATACTCACTTGTGGATTCTGACTGTAAGCAGACGAAACATTGGGTTCTAAAGTATCAACTGATTTCCCAAGCTATAGACAAAATACCATCTGTTTTTAGAAAAAAGGGTATTATCTGACATACAGCAGGATTATGTGTCCACGCGTAATTTTGAGCACAGCAGTTTCACACTATTCGCAAAGACATTCACAGATCACTTTTGCTAGATGAGAAGACTATATGTATATGAACTCTCTCTGTAAGCTTCCGACTGATACTCAATTTATACTGTCGTCTTATTAGTCAGAATTACTGAAATGCTGACATGCTTTTGCCCAAAATAATTGTTTTGAGTTTTCTGAAAATTGGATCACTTTATCGTTTTATTATTATCTTTATCTAATGGTGTTATTAAAGTGAGCCTATTGGAACTCTTATTGTTATCTATCAAATGATTGATTCACGGTAGAGAATAAAGTCTGTGGAAATAAAATACACTTGGACGCAATTGCACTATACCTTTACCCAAAGAATTGTAATCAAAGCTGCTGTGATGACAAAGAAATCCTTGAAACCGAATGTGACATTTAGCCTATAAAACGCTGACATTACGTTAGTTCGTGATAAACTGTCAACTTACAAGTGCCTCTCGAAGATCAAAGACTTGGTGAAAATTACCTCGAAATTTTATAATTACAATGAAAACCATGCTGCTGTTTATTTCCTATGTCTTTCGGATATTCATGGTATTTGAAGGATTTCCAGAAACCTGTTAGTGCTTACATTCTAAGTACAAAGTTACCAGTGATGAAAAGCTGGCACGCTACAAGCCAATCACCGCCACACTGGTGGGCTTGCGGGGCGGTTACGGGGGCAGGGGGGGGGTACCTTTTACGGGTAACCTTGACCTACTTTTGTAGGCCAGAGACATCATCAGCATGGTTTTAAAGCGTTCATCTCTTGATGACAAATGACAAATCCACTTTCCCAAAACACATATTCTGTATGTATGTATGTTTCGGAAATTTAAAGTATGCTCACTTTGTAAATGCGATACCTCGAGGAAGAAAAAAGCCAGAGGAACATAAACCGACAGAGAAGGCCCTTACTCTTGGATGAGTTCGAGATGGTTTCTCTTTCCATCCATCTTAATTGCCCTAGAAATCATCTATGTTTTTGAAGATAGCGACCTAAAATTGGCTTAAGATTGTAATACCACCATAAAGACATACAGAAAAGCCTCTCATCAGCAATATTGGTCACCTTGACCTAAGTCACTGTGACACATGTAACTTTGAACGTCTTGTTTTGCTTATTGCCATTTCGTTGTTTTTGTTGTTTCAGATTTCCTTCGATTGGTTTCTGTTATTTTTGTTAACCAAACCACATGCTTTGAACCTTCGATAAGTATTAAGCACCTACATTGTACCTTAATTGCCCTATCGTGTTTTTCATTGATGTTGAACCAAACGCCCTTTTCTCAAGTGTCGTTTGTCAAATCACACTTGTTTTCCACGCATACTGGAAACAAAGGTCAATTAAGCAAATATAATTAATAAGCTGGCACACAATGGCAACTATGAACTGTTAGGTCTGAGTCAGCAGTCCCGTCTTTGCTTTTAAGGAAAGGTGTCAAAAATGCGTCTCGGAGCGTGAAAAAAAAAGAAAATTTAAAACAAGAACTCGCCTAATGTGCAACTCCATGGGATTTTCTCACCAAAATGATTTTTTGAGGAAATAAGCAATTTTCTTGAACTCAGGAAACAATTATCCATCCCTCTGTACACTTAGATTCGACCTTTAATTAAATTTATAAAGGTTGATTTAGTTTAAAACGGCTGACCTGTGATTATAACCAGCGACCATATTCCTATAACGCATTATGTAAGTATCAACATCAGATTCCAGAAAAAACTTTAAGGGGATTAGATTGTTTTCAACGTGTATGTAAGGTTTTATAAGAAGCTGTTGATGTCAAAAATAGCCATTTGGGAATTTTCAAACCAATGGAGTGTGCCTTTAATTTTGGCATGCAAGCATGCGGCAACAAAAGAGAAAACGGGGTCTTTCCGGAATTGAAGGAGAGCATTGTCAGAAAAGAAGACAGGCTGGGAGAGCAGTGGTGTGACGAATAAAAGCCGACAGAACTAATTCACATATGTTTTTCCCATTGTTAACTCCGTCAAGGAAGTTGTTTTTGGTCCCGTTAGTTTGTCTGTCTATAGCAGTATTCTGCAACGGATTTTGATGAAATTTTCAGGAACTAATTTCCTCATAAGACATGGCTTACACTATCGGTTAGTACTATGCCTGGTGTTGACGTCAATGGCCAATGTCGAGTTATTAATCAGACCTCGAATTCTGTGCTTATTTTGTCTCTCATTACCAATCCGTCAGTGCATGCCATTCATCAAATTTCAACGCGTATCTTTAACTCCTCTCAGTGGCCGTGTCTCTCAAGGTCTTAAAATATCGATGCCAATGTGTTGGAATTGGTTAAGGCATTAATTTACAATGCTAACTCATCACTATTTCACCGCATTTTAGTTCGCATTTCATGGCAAATTTACCGTAAGCCATGCGCTATGACAATTAACAGGTTGCAGGTTGGATTTGTATAGAACCATGGAATATCTTTGACTGTTTCTTGTAAATTCTCTGCTGCCTCGATCAGATCGGAAACTCATTAGTTTTCTTCACCGCTTCCACCTGAGACTCCAATGTGACGAAGGCAGCAGAGAAGCAGCACGAAATAGCAACCAAGGAGAGGTATGCTGTGGATCCACATGTAAATTAATGTAACACAACGTTCTTTCAGCATTACTACATAAGATCCATTGAAGTAATTTGGATTACAACAATTTTGTCCAAAACCGCCTTTCTGAATTTCGGGCAGCTTTTTTTATACCTGGGCCTGACATTGGACATCTGTTCATTTTCTTTACCAATAACGCCATTTAACGAATTCATGATTCGAATTGTCTGTATTTACTTGTACGTCGCGCTGAAAAAAAAAAACGCACCAATGCTCAGTTTTATCATTTATTGTTAGTTCTCTCCTTCCCAATAAACGATCTCAGAAGTAAGCCTCTTTATGTTTTCACCAAAACAAAGGTAAATGTTGCCATGCAACTTCGGATTTACTTAAGTCTTAAAAAGTAAGCTAAAAGCTGAACAAGATTACAAATGACTTGGCTAAAGGTATTACGTACACTATAAGTATATTTCGTCTAATCAACTGGCTAGTCTGTGGAGTGTAATTACTGGATTCCCAGTAAAGTACATAAATAACTTCTACTAGTGTCTTATACAACTTAAATTAAGTCGACATACCAAGGTACAAACCGAATTAATCACTCAGCGATAAAAAAGTTCAAAACTGCACCTTTTCAAATTTTTGGCCCTACTTATCTGGCCTGCTTATCTGCCCCATTTATGCACAGTAAAAAACAAGCAATCAGTTCAAATATCATTTTTCGGATAGTATGAAACGATTTCTTTAGGTGTTTCTGAAAGTTATACTATTTGGAACTATATGGTGGCATTTTTTTTTTTTTTTTTGTAAAAATTTGACTTTAAATGCATCTTCAAGGTATTTGAAACACTGTAAGTAAACTTACATGAGGGAGCAAACTTACACTAGCTCTGACAAAACGATGCACCAGACTGATAGCAAGTTCTCATTATCATGATTTTTATGTTACTTGAATTTCGTTGACGTAAAAAATCTCATTTGCCTTCTGCCATGCATCATGATAGCTACGATAAACTGATATTGTCTAACATTTTAGTATACTTTTGCAATTCGACTTTCTCGCTCTAAAATGACGTGACACATACTTCATTAAGTCCGCATTTCAAGTTCGTATCACAATGAAAACGACACGTTAATATGTACAAATCCCTTCAAACCTCGTTAGACGTGCAAGAGTTCGTGTTTCTTGCAGATGTCCGGAGCGACCTCATACTGACCACAGTATGTCCGCTGCAGCTGTGCTCCCGTGACCTCATCACCGTACTCATGGTTTGGCGGAACGCTTTCCGGAACTCCTTGGAAACAAAGTTATATATGATAGGGTTAAGGCAAGAATTGGCCGAGGCCAGTACGATGGATGATATGGACGTCACAACCCAGGCTCGACTAATCCCCCGCACCTCCAACATCATGAGGATGAAGTTAACGTGGAACGGTCCCCAGCACAACACAAAGACGGCGGTCACGGCCACCAGGACTACGATGATTCGTGGGTTATAACCGGCGGCCACCAGGGTTTCGCTCTCCGGGGTAAACCTGCTTCTCCTGATGTGGCACACAATGGCTACCGTGGAGAGTGCGAGGAGGGTCACAGGTATAAAAAAATCTATACCGCTTATAATAGAGAAGAGTAGATAGAACTCCACGTCCGTCTCCGTGTGCATACTACATTGGTCAATCTCCCGGTAATATAAAGCCGTTGGTATGTTGAAAGCCAGCATAGCCAGCCATACGATCACACTGACGGTAATGGCATGGCGTCTGGTTAGGAACTGAGACGCCCGTATCGGAGACGCTATCGCCCTGCAGCGGAACATGCAAATGACGGCAAGAGAATAGGCGCTCACTCCCATGGTGACATAAGTCGTGAAACGTAACATCTTACATAACACGTCCCCAATCATAAGGCGCCATTTTGAGATGGCGACAGCGCTCTGCAGCGGAACACAAAACAACAAGAACAGTAAGTCAGCGACGGCAAGGTTCAGAAACAACATGTTGGGGCAGGTCTTCATTTTCTTGTTGTTTAATATAACGTATATCACTAAACTATTCCCGGATATCCCAACGACGAGAACAAGGCCGTATATCACTGGTAATAAGATCGATGATATTTCCCTCAAATCCATCATAAACTTCATTAGGCCATCATCACCATAACCCCACACTGTGCCACTTTCATTCATGTGGCAGCCCGAGCCCTCCACTGCTCCGCCATCCAATACCGCATAACTGACATTCCCGCTATAGTCACCATTGAATGGCATCTTTGCTGATGAAAGATTCAATTGGTAGCAGTCCTCTTCCATTATTTCTTCTAGTTATCGAACAGGTGGGTTTCACATTTGAATAGTTTGTCTGCAGACCTTAAAAACATTATTTACTATTGTGCAAAACGACAGCGCAAATTTACACAGCCTTTGTCTGTTGTTGCTTTTTTCCCTATGGCTTGCCGATGTTTGGAAACCTGTTATCCCTGATTCAGCCGTAAGCATGTTCAGTTGGGAAGTGAAAATGACATGTATTTCTCATTCCGCAACATGTTGTATCTTCGCCCTAACACTAGTTGATCAGTTTAATACAAATTAAGACTGAGTGGGCACACTTTCCAACAGAAGAGATTAACAGCGGCCCATGGTTTATATCTGAAGTGTTTTCCGCCAGCTCTAGTGGCCGTTTAACGTCTGAAACGCTTCTTTCAGTGTTGTCATCACTTAGAACACGCGTCTGCGCCTACGGGTCTTGCCGAAAGGCTTAAATGTTGCGTGTGACGTCAAAATAACGCCTGAATCTCCTGGGAGTGACCGTGTATAACGATGCAGACTTCAACAAGGTGCGAGTGAAATTACATTCTTAGAAATGTAATATCATTCTTTTAGATGTTATCTCCGATAAGAGAAAATTTGAACCGATGCTTTTGCCGCCAAAGCACCTTATTCGCAAGACTTTAAGAATTCCCCTTCAAATCAAAAGTTTTACCGCGTGTATTATTTGTTTATCAGCAGTCATGTTAGACGAGCAACAAATATTCTTGTGTGGGTGAGAGCTATGACTGTTGTTTTTTCCGGGTTGGCTAAGATTAGAGCGGAGTTCTTTCATTACATAAACACAGGAAACTCTGCCACTAGGGATGGTTGTGTGCCTTATGACCTGCGTAAAAATGGGCGTTTTGAAGTAGTTTTCAAATAATGAATTTTTGCAGCTTTATGATTAAAATTGAACCAGACCTAGCAGATAAAATTAATTTGATATATTGATATTGACAGAAGCATATATCTTGCAAAGAGGTCAATATTATTAGTAAGCACACAATAAAATGAATGTTGAGGACATACAGTGCGCGTTAGACTGCCATATACAGCAAAACAATTTATTTCAATGTTTTTTATTGAATTACGATGGCATATCCTATCCAATGCTTTTGAGGCAATTGCGAGCTTTAAACACGCTTTAGAGTTGCATTGTTGTTGTACCGTTAGGGGTGAAACTCACCATTTCTGCTGCGAGAACTCTAAATATGGATCAGCATTGTATGCAGTCATTGTGGCCAGTGCTTTCCCTGCACAAATTGCGAAGCCGTTTCTGTGGGTTCTTTTTCATTTGCATATAGATCCCATGGTTATCAGTAGCGATGAAAATTATCGCTTTAGGAAAATTCACTTCAGAGGGAGAATTAACGGCAGAAAAAAATCGCCTCGCACCTTCTATCCTTTATCTATAATGATATTATGTCTAGTGAAATTTCTAAAAATTGCTGTCAATTTTCCTCCTCCCCATTGTGTCAATTGTCTCGTCGTGTCATTTAACGTGTCACTAGATATAATATAGACAAAATTCATGTACAATGTTAGTGTACGATGAAAAAATGGTTAATTAATAGCACGCTATATAAAGGAAGATATTAGGCTCTTTTCTACCAAATATATATTCTGAAATGTTTGTCAGCAATTTATGATGAACTGAAACTTATTCATCCTGGAACAAATGCACAAAGGTTTTATTTTAAATATGCATCTGGAACTTCTTCCGATTACGTTGCGTTTCAGAGAGTATCGCTTACCTCGTTTTTTCTGTCTTTCTACAAAATACCCAGACCCATTAATTATACTGTATCTGGTAGTCAAAAAAATTTAAAAAACGACCTAGATGTCTCACTTTAATAACTCATCAACCATACAAGACGTTTCAACGATTTTCAGTAAAAACTACTCCATGATATTGCTTCTGTTTCGAGTGTACTAGTATGTTCGTAAAATCCCTACAGCGATCAATTCAAAACCCATAGTCCAAAAACCAGTTCCATCCGCAATCTCTGTGAAAAGCTGATTAGTTTTTATGATTATCTTCTGCAGTCTTGCATCCTGCTGTCAGTGTCTTGTCCATTGTAATACATGTATCTGTACATGATTTGGCCTCCGGTAAAAATACACAGTATTCCTCCAGACTTCTGAAATATGGTCAGATCATAACGCCCTTGTTGAGACTATCGTCGCTGCACTTTCAAGCCTGGAAATGCTGTGACTTTGATAAACAAACATTCAAGTTTTATTTATGAATTAGCATGCGTTTTTGTTTTGTTTTTTTTTTTTTCAATTTTTCCTGTTGCTAATTTATAAATATTGTGAAAGCTTCGTACTCCTTGCTTGATCTCCACAGGAAGAAAAAAATTGTAACGATTAAGTTGCGTCTGTTATTAATTAAAGGGTATTAAAGTGTTATATGATATACATGTAATGTTTCTAAAAAGTAAAGCAGTATTAGGTCCAATAGCAATGGGTCAAATAGGCAAGTACGCAATTTGTTTTTGGTATTGATTTCATCCTCTTTAATTCATAAGTATTTGTAAAGATTTGTATAGTTGTTGTAAAGTTGTTATGGCTAGAGTAGAGAGCCTGTAAAATGCAACTTGTACACGTTTTAGTGCTCAATAAAGATTATATTATAAATTGTCTTTTTACTAATTAAAACATGTTTGAAAACAGGAGTCAATACTAAATGCCATGCCTTGACATCACGAGCAGTATATACCAATTTACTTCCGGATATTAGTGATGATATCATTTTAATTCAATTTTGTAATAGATATTACGATTAAATTCATGTTCATGACAGTATCACAGGTTGAGGCGTCACTGTTGTCCCGTGTGGTAACAAGTGTAAAAACATTAAATGAAGAACTTTTGATGTTTTAGTTACATTTAACTGCAAGTTACGTTTTATACTACCAGTAGATCTACCATATTATCATTTCATTCACACCTCACACAGAGTTTTTATCATTTTCTGTCTTGCCTCTGAGCATTATCTGCGGCTATCTACATGTAGTTCTCGGAAATTTAAGTGGAAAGTTAATTTCCCTCGCGGTGGCCATTACGTCTGCCCCGCTATCTGGACATGCCATTCCATCTCGCTTATTGAACTCTGGGTCACAAATTCTTTCTCCCCTCAAGAGAAAATGAGAGAATACTAATTGGAATAAGGAAAGACTTAATTGATATACAAGTAGTTGGGAAAATATAAGATGATATCTTACACCATCGGGTACACTTAACAATAATGGAAACTTGGGAATGGAAAGTAGGCTGCCAGCTTGTGATTTGTGGGAGGTGGAAGGAATTCGAGCAAAATTATGATGAGAGAGTAAGATGGGCATAACTTAATACGCATACACCCTACGCTGGTGAAACTGTAATTTTGCTTTGTAACTATTATTTTGAAATTTGTCTTTAAATATTTCCTGAAGAATAAAGTTGTGTGCTTGACAGTTGCGTTTCAGGAAGGTGATTAATTTTAAGCCACTTGGATTTTATATCCCGAAGATAAAAGATTAACATATTAGATATTCAGTGAATGTTTCACAGTCAACTTTGTCTTAAAATAATCAGACATTGAACAATGTAGTCCACTCATTCATATGATATCTCAATATTCTGCTAAATTGATGGAGGAGTTAGTGATAACTAATGTCACAAACAACAACAACAGCAACAATAGAACGATATTTATTTGCAAACTGTAATTGCTTTAGTGGAATAAGAAAATATAAGTCATCATGTCTTTCCTTTGGTGACTTCAGTCGCTTACGCACGAATACCAGACTATATCAAGCGTGCTGTCAGTGCTGTGTCACTGCCCTTACTACCATGATAATTCTATCTACTGTACTTTGCCACCGATACGATTAAGTTTTTTCTGGTATTTAATCCCCAGCGTCACTTAATGACCATGTTGCTCGCGAAACCACTTTAAAGATGACCATAAACTCTCTTGGTTGAAGACCTTAAAATGTCACGAATGGCTTTCATGCAATTGTTTTGATATTATTGGTCATTCGCAAATGATTGTCGGATAGCTTTCATCTTTCGAAGGACTAATTCCTTGATCTTTCGCGTTGAAAAGAAAAATTCTTAATAAGATTTTGGTTTTGCACTTCGTTTAACGTTTTTCATTTACTGTGTCTTGATTAAATTATCTAACTAGTTGGATTTAGTATACAGAGTGTGTGCAGACCAGAAAGCGTTCCCCAAAGCACCTGACTTTCTCCATTGTGGTAGAGATGTTTACTATGGCAGTCTATTCTCTGCTTTGCTGTAGCATCATTGATTGGTAATTGTATATTTTATGTATTCATGGATGCATAATTTGCGAGTCAAATAAGCCAGCTCGTTCTTCTTATTTTCATTTTAGGAATGCAAATGGAAAAAAACGTACGAACATACACAGACATAGAAATGGCGGCCGCTGCAAGTTATCGGTGTTTAATTCTATCAGATAAAGCTGAAATGCAATGGATTATAATATGAATAATGCAAAATTAGGGGAGTTATAATTGGTCTAATTCTTCCAGTTGAAGTCATAACAGAAATAGAGATACATGAAATGTATGTACAAGAGACTTCCACTTTGTGTAACTGTATATTAGCAAATAGTGTCAGTGTCAGCCATCTGCATGTTGAGAAATATATCCTAATCAGACTGTTTTAGTTAGCACACTGTCAATTGAACTGTCACGGACAATTACGCTTTAATAAAGTGTTTAATCATTATTATGTTTTTGTTGTTGTTGTTTATTTTAGATCCACTGACTTGTAGATACACTGTAATTTGGGCCTACCACTAGATCCAATGGCACGATTAAAAAGGCGCAATTTCTCTTTCTTCTCATCCTTGATCAGAACAGAAGTTATAATCAGTTTTACATTTTATTGATTTATCGCATTAACTTAGTTAAGTTATTAACTTAACACTAACTTTCACTAAGGTAGAATAACATTCAAGAGCAACAAGACGCACGAGTGTAAATATTCTCACACACTTTTTATTAATTTATCCAGCGTTAACGACAGAAACACAGCTACAAAACCTGCGCATCTACATGTATATAACTGCTTTGCCCATTCGCATTTAATTAAAAACAATGTCAGATCATTGTAACTTGTAGTGAAACTCTCTGGGTGAGCACAAACGTCAAACCACCACTTCCGCCCAGGTGACATAACAATCATTCAAACAATTTTCTGAACATGATATCCATGGTTTCGTGATAAAAATTTCTATTTTCTATCAAAACCGTGATACAAAAAGTCCTTACTAGAAAAAGATCCAACCTTCATTTCTTCTCCACTTAGATCTAGGTACTAGCCTAGGGGGCTTATTTCACATTTCTGAACAACGCAGCGATGGCGCATTATTTTTCCATAACCGTACACATACAGTAATTATGGAATATCTGAAATTCCTTAATCCATCCTTCTTGAAATTCTTTACTAAATCTCCGATAACTTATACAAATTAAAGCAAGGAATAATCCTATCATTCTAAAATGGAAAAAATGAACAAGTTTAGATATTTCTTTTCTTCACAATAGGAGAAAAGGACGTATAATCTGATATAGTATTTCACTCTCTTGACATTGGAAAACAGTGGATGTTTCTATTTTCTATTATGTCTGGAAATGTGTCGTTTTTTATTTTTGTATATCATAGAAAAATTGGAAAAAACGAAGAAAAATCTCGTTTTTTCCTTTTTCATTTTAAAATGAAAAACGAAAATGTTTTTCAATTCATTTTGACTATTCATGACGAAATAGAAATCACCTTCCCCCCATACAATGCTTGGACGGTCCGTAAAACCTGTTAAAATCAGATTTTTTTTCTTCAGCATTGGATTTTCTATAGCCAAAAGATTATCGCAGGATGGGGCACATGTAGTAATAAGCAGTCGAAAGCAGAAATCGTGGATACCGCACTTGCTCTCTTGAAGAAAGATGGTTTCATTGTCAGTGGAATGGTATGCCATGTAGCAAAAAGGAAGACAGAGAAAACTCATTTCTGAGTATAGTATCTGATATATGTTTGTGAGAGTAATCAGTATTTTTATTTGACATTGAGCATTTACAATCATTATGTCATACTTGTACAGCAATTGGATTTGTACCTGGATAATATTAATCGTGAAAAAAGAAAGATATTTTATTCGTACGAAAGTATTGCAGGCAACGCTTAATGACAGCCTTACTGGTTTATGATATGAGCCATCGGTGTGTTAGTTAGAAGAAATCAAGAAAATATTATCAGCATTTGCCGCAGGACATCACGTCTAATCATAAGAAAAGAGTTTATTCAGCCATTGATATATAAATTAAATTCACATAAAACGGAAATTGGATTGCTATTCGGGTAAAGTGTATAAAGTATAAGATAACAATGCAGTTTCTAAAATTTAGTTGGTAAAAATTAGATTTTTGTTGTTAAAATGAGAGACAGCAGCTTTGTAAAAACTCTTTAAAAACTCAGTCTCGGCCAAAAAAAAAAACTATTAATTATGCTGCATTTCAAAAATCCCCTTGGTCTTCAAACTGAACCACTAGAACGTGGTGTAAAAGTCTTGATAGTGTTTTCTGTCATTGGTGCCAAGGTGCCAAAAGTTGATTTACAGATGTCACCTTTATTCATTGGTGGTCTGTCGTTTGTAAAACGCATTGTGGAACAATACTACGAAACCTACGTAAGGTGTGGGTTGTCTGTTATCCAAGTTAAGTCACGTAAGGTAGGCCCAAAAACTCCAATCTTTGCTGTTGAGACCACAAGTTTGGTGTTCTCAGCTAACCTTTGTGCTATAAACGGTTGCAATCTCTGTCAGCAATGTAACTTACCTAAGTAGCACAGGTCACATTGAGACGAAGCAATTATGTAAAAGCAATTCACGAGATTGTGCTCTGTATCAGTTTTCCTTATTAATGCCGGATGATGATTATTACAAGATTGTTAGACGGTACTTACAAATACGATGTATGGACGTATATAAGCGTGATAATTTCACATTCGGTTTATATCCTTCTTGTATGAATACCTGAATTTCACTGGGACTCAGAGGTAAGCAGAAAAGTTTTTAAAGATGAATGACACTGTGACACCAGTCCACTTTCCAAATATAAGTAATGTAGACGACAAAGTGTTTCTATATTTTGTCGGAGGAGTTTCGGCTTTCTTCACTGCTTTGGCTGGTCTTGTTTTGAACACGGTGTCTTTTGTCGTGTTACGAAATTTCAAGGTCCAGAATTCATCGACCTTTTTGCTCAGTTGCTTGGCAGTTGCAGACAATTTCTTCATCCTTTCGCAAACATTTTTTATCAGCATCCCGTCCATATTCTACTACATTGAACTAATTCCAGGAACCCTTCCCTTTATTGCGAAACATTCACGAGTGCTTTGGTCATTAAACAACTGGTTCATTCTTATTCCGATTTGGATGAGCGTTCTTGTTACCGTTGACCGCTACCGTCTTATTTGTCGGCCAATTTCACAGCTCCTGGATACCACATCTCTGAAGACGTGGGTAGGATGGGTGGTCATCGTGGTCATTGCTTCTTTTATAAGTGTTATACCAAAATACTTTTTCGTCGTTTCAGCCGCATTTCAGCCATGTTCGTTGAACAAGACCTATCCATTTTGCTTCAAACCACCCGTTGTCCGTTTTTCCGAGCATAAGATCTACTGGCTTGCTTTTCACGCTATTTTTTATTTTTGTATTCCTTTTTTAATTGTAACCAAGTGCAATGTGCGAATAATACGCAGACTGCGAGAACTATCCAAACGACGCACAGTGCTTTTCGTTAAAAAAATGACCATTGACCGAGAATTGACAAAAATTGTAATTATGATCGCCGTTTCTTCTCTGGTATTTCATCTGTTTTATACTTGCACTTTTATTATTGGGTTCTATCCAGAAGTATTGCCGCAGAATATTACACGGAATATGCCGTTATTCTTCCAAGTGCTAAACCTCGTAGTAGTGCTTAACTCTTCTATCAATTTTTTCTTTTATGGATTGTTCGGTAAAACGTTTCAACGTACTCTGAAATCCATGTGTTGCTCTAGGTGCGCATAAGGCGATGAAAGAAAAATTCACAAATAAGTTCCAAGGGGACATTTGATGATCGACTTAATCTTGAGCAAGACAGATTCCAATTAACTCACCGATATTGAAATATTTGAAAATTTATGTAGGATTAGGAAGTGAAAGAAAGAGGTCATTTGAATCGAATTAAAACCAGGGAGCTCTCATTATGTGAGTTGAATATCCAAGTAACTGTTTAACACCTAATTGTAAAAGAAAAAGCAACATTTAGCAATGCAGCTTATAATTGCACGTATAAATTGAATTACTGCTGTTTATATGGATGTCAGAAGAAAGATAACAAGCTTTTCAAAGCATTTCCGATAGATTATTAACCCGCACGACTACGGGCAATCATATCACACCAGTTATAAAAGAACTGCGCTGCCTGCACTCCAAACCAAGTTTTCCTTTTAATTTTTTTTTTTTTTTTTTTTTTTGCATAATTTTAAATATCTTTGTCATTGTGTTCGTAAGTATTGTTTTTATGTAAAGTCCACTGAACATTTTAACGGAATTTATTATTATTATTATTTAGTCAGGACAATGAATTTCTGTCTCGCGGAACGAAATTCAAAGAACTAAACACTGTTTTCACAGGACCTGTGAAAACAGTGTTTGGAGCGGCAGGAAATCATGAAGTTGACATTCAGCTTTAAAAAAAAGAAGTCTAGTTTAATCGGGGATTTGTGCAACTTTACTTTGCTTGCTCGAAGCATGGAACGTATATCTGCAACCAAATGATGATGATTATATTTTTAATATATTTAATATTTTACATATATAAGTAGTTTAATTTTAAAAGGACTTAAAGTAAATGGTTTGTCTTAATTTAGATATAAAAGTTCAATTTTTACTATCTGTAATTGGTACATTTTAATTTAATCAAACGTATAAATGTATACCACTCAGTACTGTAAAAGGTGTGACTTCATGCATAGATGACCAAAGCCTTACGTGGTGGGTGAATTAGAAGGACGAAGGGTGTAGGAAAAAAACAACTAACGCTCTTTAAGAATGTTTCGAACCGCTTGGTTCATAATTGCATTTTTGGAATAGGAGTATTCATTGAGGGCAACTTTGAAGGTTCAAAATCTTCGGTAGTTAAGAGATGATGCCAAGCATCGGTATTCTGTGAAATTGCATTGAAAAACTAGATGTCAGTATCCGAGAGTGATTGCATCTTTGCATATCAGGTATAGGTTATATACTTATGGTGCATAATTGTAGTGAAGTGGAGATGTTTATTTAATCACTGTAATACTTTGTGGTGTTGATATCAGATGGCACTAACCAAGTGTATCATTGAAAAAAAAAATGGAACGTAACAAATGGGTTAGGATATGAATAAAAACACTTTGATATGGCTCTATTATAACTGTACTGAAATGTGCCGGTCTTTGACGGCATAAACAAATCTCTTTGTTGCTCCTTGCGCAAGAAGGAAGATTAGAAAACATTTATATTAAGCATATAAATATTAAGCGATGCAGTTTATAATTGCAAATCAGGACAAAAAATTTCTGTCTGGCAGAACGATTTTCAAAGAATGAAATTGGACATTACGTTTGAATACACTGTTTTTGGCGGAAAGAAACTGTAAAGTTGGCATTTGAACTCCAAAGAAAAGAATAGAAAGTGTGTTTGAAGTCCGTTTAAATGACGTATTTTTGCAACTATATTTTGCTTGCTTTACTCTTAGTAATACGACACCGAATGACCGTACTTATTTTGAAAATATAATAACGAACGACCCTTTTACAATTAAAATTTCATAAATGTTTATAAAAACTAAAGAAAGCGGATCATTTAAGGCAAATATTGCGATTGATGATCATTCTATTCCTAATGAGATAATGAGAGTTACTGTTGATTTGAAATAGTTTAAACAGAATATAATGTGTTATTTAATGAATGATATAGTTTTAAAGTACGTTGACAATCAAAACAAGAGGTGTACTTTGAGGTTAAATACGTTCTAGATGAAATCAAGTTAAGTACTGTAAGTTTGGATAAAGCGGAATGTGTGTTGTATTTTTTTAGGTTTATTGTTTTAGTCGTAATAATTATAGTGAAGTATTTAATATATATACATGCATATCACTGTAGCAGTAATTTATACTATCACGTTTATCAAAAGATAATCTAGTATTGAGACAGTCTTATATTCTTGAATCCGTGGGGATGATGATGAAGATGATATTATCAATATATATTCAAAAATAAGTAGCTTGATTTAAATTAAGTAGTTAAAGTATTTTTTAGTTTTAGTCATAAAAATTGTGCTATCTGTATTTGGAAAATATTAATTTGATCAAACCTATACATGTATATCACTCAATACTGAAAAAACCTTTGACCTCATAGATGGCAAAAAGTCAACATGGGTAAATGGAAAAGAAGGACGAAAGGTGTAGGAAATACAACTGACTCTCTTTAAGAATGTTTCAAAAGGGTTATTTATTTATTTTTTTTAGCTAAGAATTTAAAGTGAGCGCTATCTTGAATGCTTAAAATTTTTGTTGAGTTAAACTTTCAAGAGACTCAGAGTATGCCAAGCTTTGGTATTCTGTGAAATACATGGGTGTCAGTATCCCATGGTGAGTGTATTTTTATCTACCAGATAGAGGTGCATAATTGTTGTAACGTTTATTAAATTATTCTCACATTTTGTGATGTTGAATAGTTAAAAAGCACAAACGAAGTGCATCATTTAAAGAGAATGGAACGTAAGAAATGGGTCAAGATATGAGTAAAGACACTTGATATGACTCTAGTATAACTCTATTGAAATGTACGGAAAACCGTCGTATAACAGTCTTCATTGGCCGAGGAATTTGACCCTAGTAACTTCTGACAATGTGATACATATGTTTCACAAATGAAAGCTAAGGACTGCGGTCGGCTCGAGACGCCGTCACATATATACGAAAACTTTCTGCCGAAGTGTCTTTTCACACCATATGTGACTTACGTTGTTGAGACTATTGATTTATTTTCCGCATTGAAGCCTCGGTACACTTCCAACCATCTGCATTCAGAATCTTACCAGGGCCAGTGCTAAATGAGACAACAATATATAAACATAGTGCCATCATTGTCATGATTGTTCTGACTTTTGCAAGATGGCAGGCCAAAACTGCTTTTAGGACAGTGACGGTAAAAAAAAACAAAAAAAAACAGGCATCTTCCTTGGAGTGAGGCAGGTTCGGTGCCCAACGTTACGCAAACGTGCCCACTTCCTGCTCCCACTGCCGTACACACACGGACTCTCAGTTACAGTGACACGCCTGTTCGTCGACACCTGATAGATAGCGTCCACAGTGTGCAGCATGCGGCAGGTGTAACCCTTTTTCCACGCATGACTTAGAACAACATAACGTTATTGGCATAACGTGGATGGACAGACATGTGGCGTTCATTTATTAGCGTCCGTGAAGGCCCTGAAGGGTGTTCCCTCAGTTTTCCCGAAGCCACATCTAAAACATTGGAAATATACGACAAATGGATGCTGCAAATCTGACCGATAAAATAAACTGTGCAATATGGACGCATGGACGAACGCAAGGACCTACTTTTTCATTCTACGGAAGACCGTTGGAGATTTGAGGAGATTTGAACAATCACGACAGACTTGCACAATTCAAACAAACGGCATTAGACTAAAACATTTAAAACAGACATATGTTTTCAAATACTTTGATACTGTGCTTTATGATACCTACTTTATGTTGAACATCGGATGAAAATTTAAGAATAAGGCAATGCCATCTTGGTCGAAGGTCTTTGGGGTAGGCAATTTTTGTGTAGTGGAATTATTGTGCTCTTATTCGTCTTAAGTTCGTATTTATACATAATATACATATTTAGCATTTATTTTAAGTTTGGATTATTGTTGATTTGAAATATTATATTTAATATATATATTGTTAATTGAGTGATATATATTTGTAAAATATCTTGAAATTTTATTTGTACCATGATAACCGTATTAATAGTAAAAGTTAAAATTGATATTTATTTAAGTACAAGGGTTGATTAAGGTTCTGTGTGAAAAAATATTTTTCACGTAAATCTTATCATTTTTGGATCGAAACAAAGATGCTTAATAGCACTCTACTATCTACCAGAGACGAGAGTGCCAAGAGCCACTCTTTTAGTTAGTTTGTGATGGTTGAATCAAGTATGATTACTAGCCTCAGGAAGTCAGAATAATAATCGTTTAACCACCGATACTGTGCACAAGATAAGCTACTCTCAGCCAGAGACCAATTTACATGTACTTATTTAAAAACCACACGGACTTGTGTCCAATTTCGGAACAGCTAGAAGAGCCTCTGGCTAAGAACATAGATCAACCGGTGTTATTATATTGGCTTCTTTATTCTACAGCATTGTTTTTGGAGTTCAGTGCACTGATTAAAATTTTGCTGAAGATCTTAATTTGACGATACAAAATGAAGAACAAATCTTATTGACTTTTGAAGCAAATAACATATACATGTATAATAGTGGATATTTCTTAACTGATTATTGTTCAATATGTCAATTTGCTAACTTTTGATTAAACATTTTTTCGTGTCATTTACACTTTCTTGTATTTTAAAATAACGACTGAAAGTATCATTTCAGCTGCTTTTATTTCACTTGTGTCTCAACATTAATGCACATTTCACCGTTTTTTCTCCTATTTTTGCCAAACATGATTCTTGCAATAATACATTGCTCAAGATGGGTTCAATCTAAGACTAAGCAAACAACTTGTTTAGTTTGTCCTTAGGTCCAAGCAATAACACCTTAAAATCCAATTACACTAAAATATTTAAGTTTTATTTTTTCTTATTCATATTTAGACTTTTTTATCATTTTCATTTTGCCGTTTCAAAACAATTTGTGCCAAGCAGCATGCAGTACATATATGACCTAATAGTTAATGTCATATCTTACAGAGGTAGATGAACTTGTGATCTTATCTGCATTATAGGATAATTTCCAATCTATGGGGATTAAAGGTACTGCGGTTTCACGCCGGTAAAACCAAGTTTTTGAAAGCGCCACATGAACACTGACAAGAGAAATTATCCCTATCTCCTTATGTCTACTGAACTAATCATCATATACACTC
Organism: Lingula anatina; assembly: GCF_001039355.2. The sequence continues at coordinate 1,237,568 of NW_019773736.1, forward strand.
TGACGTAAAAACTGATTCCCCTTTAAAAAAAAAAAAAAAAAAAAAAAAAAAAAAAAAAAAAAAAAAAAAAACAGCGAAAGGCTCACTATTCAGTACTCGATCTTTATCCAATATTGCATGATTCAGGTAGATTAATTAGAGACAACATTGCCATCAAGTGCCAATGTGTGAATCCTTTGTCATGGTTTGCGGGATTCCCCACATATCGTCAGAATGTACTTGAGCTAGCAACGAGTGAACATTAAATGATTGAAACTGGTTATTGTTGTCGGCGTTGGGTTTCCTTACACGAAATATTTTGACCACGAATCTGGAAAGTAGTATTAACGAGTTATCCAACCTAAACGTATACAACGGTGTCCGTATTTCGAGTCTGTTATTATTTTTCAAGCATTGCTAAATTTGCGCGGTTCCGGATAGTGTGCGTGTGCGTACTTGCATCTGTATGTGAAGAAAAATGCATGCATGCATGTGGATCCAGTGGAGTATTCTGATATGGGTTAAAATAAAACATACTCAAATGTACTTTACAGGGACGGATTCAGAGATATTTTCTGAGAGTGTTCCAAATTATCTTTGTCGATCCATCCTCCATTTTTGACCGTCTTCAGACAAAAAAAAATCAGATACCCGTCAATGTAAACTAGAAAATCTGACCGTCTTCCGGAAGACCCAGAAGACGGCCTAAATCCGCCCCTGCTTTAAATGCTCCGATTTATACTTTGACCTGGTTGAAATACTAAATTGATTACTACTACTTACACTACCTTCTCGTGTCTAATGACATTTCTAAAAATTGCTGTCAATTTTTCCTCCTCCCTATTGCCAGAGGGTGAAGTGGCGTTGATTACACCTGAAGGGTATCTGAATCTTAACCGGAAGTATGCTGTACGTCTGCTCTATCAATTATCTCTTCATGTCATTTAACATGTCACTAGATTTATAGACAAAATTCATTAACAATGTGAGTGTACGATGAAAAAATGATAAATCAATAGCACACTATATAAATGAAGATATTAGGCTCTTTCCTACCAAATATATATTCTGAAATGTTTGTTGGCAATTTATGATGGAATGATACTTATTTATCCTGGAACAATTAAATGCACCAAGATTTAATTTTAATTCTGCATCTGGAACTGCATCCGATTACATTCCGTTTCAGAAAGTATCGCTTACCTCCTTTCTTCTGTGTTTTGCGAAGCACCCAGACTTTTCCACTACAGTGACTACTGTTTTTGTATATTAAAATGTTCAAAGTGTGTGCGCGTATGAATGTGCGTTCGTGCGAGTGAAGTTGTCAACAGTATACACTGTTAGTAACATATCATCCCTATCTAGTTGTCTTACGCAGTTGCCAAAATCACCATATGTGATCTTAATATTTTTCTCTTATGAAAGTGTACCCTTACGTACATCACCACGACAGTAAACTGTACTGTGTCTGGTAGACAAAAAAAAAAAAAATAAATAAAAATAAATAAATAAATAAATAAATAAATAGATAAATAAATAAATAAATAAATAAAAATAAAAAACAACGACTTAGAAATCTCACTCTAATAACTAATCAACCATGCATGACATTTTAACAAATTTTACTAAAAACTACTCCATGATATTGCCTCTGTTTCGAGTGTACTAGTACTTTCGTAATATCCCTGCAGTGATCAATTCAAAACCCGTAGTCCAAAAACGCAATTCCATAATGATATGAAGCGTTTTGGAGTTCCATCTGCAATCTCTTAGAAAAGCTGATTAGTTTTGATGATTATCTTCTGCGACCTTGCATACTGCTGCCAGTGCCTTGTCTACTGTAATACATGTATTTGTACATGGTTTGGCCTCTGGTAGGAATAAACAGTATTCCCCCAGACTTCTGAAATATGGTCACTTTATCAGCCCTTTTTTTCAAGGCTGGAAAGACTGTGACTTCGATTGGTTTCCGAACAATTTTATTAGTTTTATAATGTTTTTAAAACCAGTAAAGTGCATTGCTTCCATTTTAATGTTAAAATTCTCAGATACGAGCTGCCACATGTGACAATAATTGTAGCTGTGACAAAATTTACTACTCGGCCAATTTCTATATAATAGTATACTTAAGGCTTAGCGATCGACAATAGGTATAATTTTCTCTCATTCCATGGTTTCTTTGCTGAGGAGCACGTAACAATATTTTTCTCAACTAGTCGTTGATCGATTTATATTCAAACATAGGTCATTCCATAAATATATTGCCTGTTGAAGCACTGTCACGCCTAGCGTATAGCACTAACGTATAAGAAAAATTGGCCATACGCAGACATACGCGGTTCGATAGACTTACGTCGTGTACGTCTCGAGTACGCAGAAGGAAGGAGATTAATTGCTTTGAGCATGTTAAAAAACAATTCCATATGCTGTTTTTAACTTAATTTCAATACGCTGGTAAAGGGGTGTTTTCACTCGCTCAAAGCTGTGCGTATAATCGATGTCCAATACATCTGTTTGAAATCAAAATAACAGTTTTCTCCTCCTAAAAGCACTGCTGTTTTGCCATCAGATCGAATTATTATATTCACCACGATGTACATTTGATGTAACACCATTATATCAGAACATGACTACGTTTATCATAACACTTTAATCCCTTTTTCTATAACTAACTTTTAGAGGACTGTGTTCATTGCGAACCTAATTTGACTTAATGTAATTCTTTTATTTGATGTAAACATTTTATTTATCATTTTTATTCGAACTCATTTATCTGTACAACTTCAACCTTTTTGGTTGCAATGTTTCAATAAACATTACTATTATTATTATTATTATTATTATTATTATTATTATTATTATTATATCAACAGACCACGAAAATCCTTAAATATCGAACCCCCTCAAGACAATGTTTTTAAAGCACATTTAAATTAAGCTAACAAAATTCTAATTTGATTTTCAAAGGAAAAATCCCACTTAAGTGGTTCAGCTGAAGCTTGTCTCCTGTCCGTATATTTTATAAAATAAATAGACAAACCTATTGTATATTCTCATAGTAATATTCTATGGATTAATATATGACGGGTGGTCCACAATAGCGGCCACATACCCCTCGCCATCAACCTTGAATCCATATACATGTGGCGTTGGCAAATCCACCAAATATGCCTCACCAGGGTCGTCAACTTTCCTGGCGACATCTTTGGGGACAGTAACGCCGACGATGTGGCCCTGGGCGTTTCTCTCTAGAATCACATCGTAAAAATAGACGCGCCCTGTTTGGGTATGCATCCAGAAACGCGACGTGCCCCCACCGAGGGAGTAATACTCAATCAAGTACAGGATTTGGTTGATGGACTCTTTGTACGATGGTAAACCAAGGAAACGTTCTACGGCAATGTCCATCAGCATCTTGGAGTCAATGGAGAAACACTGGGCCAGGGAGGCAAAGAACTCCTTGGTGTTGGTGAGGCCAACGTAACCAGGATTGGAGTTGGTGATGATCTGATATTGTGTTTCGGCAGCCTCTGGTACGTATTTTCCTTTGAAATAATTCTGTATTACCGTGCTCCAGTCATCAGTGCTTGCATCGTACCAGCCTCGAATCGTGAAATGGGTCTTTGTTTTCGTCTCGTCATAACGATCGTCATTCTGCCAGAAAATGTCAGGATTTCTCTGCAGAGCTCGACGTATCAAACTGAACTTTCTTGAACGCAGGCGAGCAGTTTCGACAAAGTTATGGCCAATCTCGTGAGCGATCACAGAAACAAAAGAGTTCCCATTTGGGTTGCCGTGTTTGTGACATACCTTGCAGCCAGGAAGCATTGCTTTTTTCGTCGAACTGGCCTCCCCACTGCAGAATATGCTGAGGCCACCCTTTCTCATCTCCTTGTAGGTATATCTGGCCCAGTCTATGTCTGCCGCGCATTGCTTACTTCTAATGCGCTCTACTGAGAAATATTCCGGACGCAAAGACAGTGTATAGTCTCTCAAAAGGCGAAGGGCCAGTTCCGAAGATTGATCATTGTCCAGAAACACTACTCCCCTCTCAACAAGAACGTCCTTTACATAACCTGTCTGATTAGTGACTTCAGCCAACTCCAGTCGATTTTCTCTCGTGTCGTCTCTTCCCTCCAGCATGATGATCCAGGTGTAAAAAGAAAAATAAGTCAGGTAAGGCGATGAAAAACGCTGCCTCTTCAGATATTGGGGATGTTTGTTGACGAGAGCTGCGAGTCTAGCGAAGAAGTTTTCTTTGAATGTTATGTGAGTTGGATGGTTAGCAATTTTCAGGAGAGCGTCCTGGATGACCTGGAGGTCGTCGCACACTTCATCACTGGACTCCATCGCCTCCCCCAGGTTGGTGCTGTACTGGGTTAAAATGGCGTCCAGCGCACCAATGTACTGCTGCGTAACCTTGTTCATGTCTTTACCCCAAAATATGACGAGTTTTCCAGATTTCCCGGATATAACTATATCGGCAATCCCATCTCCGTTGAAATCGGCAATGTCGGCGGAAAGCCTGTAACCCACTTTGTCCTGAATATCTGCGCTCCTGTCCAAAAGGCAGAGATCAGTCTCTGTCTTCGTGACAGTGTCAACAGTGAGAAGATTCACGCCGCTGCTAGCGAAATAACCACTGTAGAGAATTTTAAGATCGCCTTCGCCGCTCCAATCCACTACGCGGGGGAAGTGACCCCTTATCGTGCTATAATGCTTCTGGATAAGGACAGGCAACTCTTTGATTCTAGGAGATGCTGCCGTCCCCTCGTTGGGATAATAAGCAAACGGCTGTTTATTCGGTCCCACTATGACGTCATTCAACCCGTCCCCGTCCCAATCTGCCACGTCAAACCTGATTCCGCTTCCGCCCAACGTCCTGAGCAGCACGCGTGGTTCAGCAAATGCGGGTTCTGTTG
>NW_019773736.1:1245472-1345433 GCF_001039355.2 Lingula anatina
GGGGGGGCTTTCACGTATAATGTCAAATTTTTTCTCGTTGGAAATGTCGTCTTTCAGCGACTTTAAATTGATACAAAGGAAACACGCAAAACAGGATGAATTGGCACTGTTGCGTAATAGATTGAAATTCTACAGACCGGAAGAGATACATGTAAAAAACAGAAAAATATCCGCGAATAAATTTCGTCAGCTTTAATTCGTTACCGCAAAGCTTTTGCTAGTCTTCAGTCATTTCTGATTCTACTTTCCTCCAATTTCTGCGAATTGATTTTTGGACGATTCTCATTGAATACTCGGAGATAAGGATGCCAAATGTAACTCATTAGCCCACAAACAATTTGTTATATTGCTGACATCCTTGAAAAAACGATTTACGTTTTTTATTGCGTTAATCATTCTTTAAAAGACAATAATCATGTATTTCACAAAAATTGTTGGGAAATAATACATGGAATACTTAGAATCAACGGAATGGTATAACAGCTTTAGAGTTATACGTACTCGTATTTTTCGAGTGCTTAAAAATAGCTCCCAACTGGCAGTGGATGTTTTTTTACATTATCCAAAACGAGCTGCTGTAATTCATTAAATAAGAGTTAATGATATACATCGCCTGTAATTTCCTTTCCAATATTATGTTGTGAGAGATATCGGCTGATGCACTGCTCTGCTCTGACTTGTCATAATATACTCTATATACTTTTGTAGTATAAGCTAGTTTTACGGATTATATGAAAAAAATAAAATTTTATGAATTATTCAAGAGCTGTTTAACAAAATTTCAATTTACTTCTACAGGCCCTACCCGTAGAACTGTGCCGGTTATCAGCTACGAAAAAAATCTTCAATAATTCTGACTCTGTTATCTGCAACTTAGATCCGACAAAAGGTATGTAAAAATGTCGCTCTATTTTAATTCTTTTGCAATCAAAGATCATGAGCACGAGAAGCCACTTCGAGCTTTTATTTATTTATTTATTTTTTTTAAATTTTTTTAAATAAGTTACTGCTTTCGTCTTTCTCGCTTTCTTGTTCGCTCGCTTTCCATCCCGTCCTAACCAACACTGCGATTATTAAGTAGAATATTGTGCTCAACAACTTGTAAACCACATACACAATCTTTAAGCGACATTAAATTTCCACATTTTTATGAAGATGAAAAATTAATACCTGCAAAATCCCTGTCCAAGTTGTAAGCTCAGATATATCAGATAGCTCCACCACGCAGTGCTAGCCTTCATTTTTATCATTATTTTCTCCTGTGAACCGACTAGAACGATTTCACGGTGCGCATACCGTTTATAAACATCAGCAGTACAGGGGCACTGCCTGGACACGGTCAACCATTTAACCTCAAACGCGGAAATTCCTAAAAACCAGTATTTACTAGGTGTCCTGCAGCCGTCACGATCTATACGTTTTCTAAAAGTACATTGACTGTGCTACAGCTAAGCATAGTTTGTTTCCAGTGCATTGCACAGTCACATTTATCAAGGCATGGCTGTCTAGGGTAATAAAAATAACAGATATGCTCTGTACGTTGCGAGTGCTGGACAGAGCATTTTAATGTCCCTGGAAATAGGTTCAGGTGTATTTAAATTACAAATAACTGTTGCTCTTAATCCATATTATATACACATTCTGAACAAAACCACAAAACATTTTGTATCAAAAAGCTATTTAAGTTATATTGTTTTATGATGCCGACAAGAACATATAATGAACGTTTTTCCTTGAAACTCTCTCTAAACAGTTCGATAACATGCCTCTATCTGACAATTTGTTCAAAAAATTTTATTCGCAGTGTTTTCATGCTCACTGCATTATGAGAAATTCCCAACAAAAGGATAACACATCCAATATTTCAGTCTTCAATGGGAATATCCTTAGCATGTAGCGGCGGCGGAACATTTTTCCTATATTCTCCGGGAAAGTTTCCGTTGCCAGGAGGCTTGTAGTTAGCCACCACCACGTGTTTTCCTGTTCCCGGAATATGTGCCACGCCCACTCCAACCTCGTGACTGTTCCGCCATATTAACTGACTGAACCGCTTGCTATCTGAAAACATGGATAAGAGTTTATGCCTTTCTCTCCTTCATTTCTAAAATAGTAGTTATTAGTTACTGTATAACATTTAATAGTCAAATTTATTTTTACACAAAACATAATATAGGCGACTGTAAAATATTTAATCGTATACTGTATAATCATTCTTTCTCCCTTCCTATTCCTTCCCCTCCATCCCTCTCTCTCTCTCTTTCACACGCGCGTGCGCGAGCACAGACCTATAACACGCGCACGCACAAACTTGCCCAAAAACATATATATACCAGTTTACAGACATGCGCACACGCTATGATGCACACGCATTATTAAGTGAGCAATGCTACCTTTTCTCCACCTCGGGTTTTTGTAATCATATCCGTATCCTTCTGCGTACCAGTGTTCTGTTACAGCCTCTCCAGTCAGCTGGTCCTCAGAATCCACCAAAAATATGCTTTCCCCCACATCTGAAACAAGGAAATCGCCGAAATGGACTGATTTTAATTATAAGTCCAAACTTCCAATATTCCAAGCCTATAATTACAGTTGGTCCTTGCCGGTAGTCCAAGGGATGGAAATCCGGGGTTCCTTATGACTAGGATCCAAAATAAAGAGGATAAGAAAGCGGCAAATCGCCTTTGAACCATGATACCTTCGGGTAAACATTCCCCTATTGTCTAGTTAAGCTGTTTTGATAGCTTAGACAGCGTGTGGTCAGGCTAGCGTGACGAAGCGTGCACAGGCAGTTATCGCACATTACCGTATATTCTCGCGGTTGCTACGTTCCCGTCCGCCATGTTGGTTGTAAGTTTCAAAACGCTGTTGATTTCGTGAAATGTTTTAACGTTTAATATTGCAGGAAGTATTAAAAAATGGGTCTGTATACCATAACGTTCTTTTATTTTGGATCCTAGCTTATGATTACGACAGGTTAGGGTAAATCGGAGGATTGGGGTTAGTACACAGGGGCGGATCCAGAGTCTTCCAAGTTATCTTTGTTGATCCATCCTCCATTTTTGACCGTCTTCCAACAGAAAAAAATTAGATACCCGTCAATGTAAACTTGAAAATCTTGAAAAACTTGAAAATCTTCAGGAAGACCCAAAAGACGACTTCAATCCGCCCCTGAGTATATGTATATGTATATGGGGCGAATGTCACCTGAACAAAGCAATGGGGAGCTGACTACGCGGTTATTAGCGGACAACCATTCCTGCCACACCGGCTGTTATAAATTTCCAGGCACAGCCTGATTTATTTTATTTCCTGTGAAGTAAGATTTTAAATCTATTATAACAAGGGCGCTTACTCGGGTTTTCGCTGTACTGGAGATATTTTTTCTCTGCCACCCTGTCCGCCCACTCCTGTGCTTGTTTGGCCAGGTCAACTGACCAGGTCAACTCCGGACACCCGTGGTCACTTCTGTAGGCATTGTGTGCACGGAGACAGGACTCTTGAAACGCTTGCAGCTCTGAAATGTCAGAATTGAGATTAAGGCGCATCCCGAAGACACTTAACGGAATGTTGTTTGCTAAGGAGACAAATGTGTGTGTGTGTGTGTGTGTGTGTGTGCGTGCGTGCGTGCGTGCAACATGTGTGTGTAATCTCCTTGCTTGGAGATGTTATTCCGCGGCTGTATTATGTGTTCCGCAAAGAAATAAAAAAATCGGTATCTTTCAAAGTGATTATAAAAATAATAATTAACACGCATTGAATCGTGATAGAGCGTATTTATTTATAATCGTAATACATTCTGATAATGACAATCTGTAGTAAAATTATTTCAGCCAGAATCCTCCAAACGTTTTTCACCCCCGCCCTGTTATCATGTCGCTGCGCAGACACATGCTGTAAATAAAACCTTGACACTTCTGTGTCACTGTGCCCGGTAGCATTAAGTAAAAGCGTGTGTTTGCTCTTGTTTGTACCTGGATAAATGACACGCGATGACACGAACCTCTTGAAGTTGGGTAAATAAAGTACACAAGGGATGAATGGTGGAGACAGTCTCGATTTTCAGCAACCCCACGCTATTTATGCTTTGGCCTAATAGGCGTAAGGCTCTAAACCAACTAAAGTAAAAACACAAGAATCAACACGCAAAGGAAAATGTGGGACGGAGCAGGGAAAAGGACGCTCAAACTGGCATTATAAGTCGTATCATATGGCACCAAAGAGAGAGAAGGAGAGAGAGAGAGAGAGAGAGACTCGTATTGTTCTGTCCCCTTGGACAATGTTGATGTTCAGGCCTCGCTTTCGACCATCCTTCCAAAGGATGAGCACATTGCACTTAAACCCCAGTGTCACAGTAAGCTACGTATTTTAACTCCCGTTTTTCAGTGCCACAGCACTTGCTATCTCCAACTGTGACAACTGTGACTTAGAACTACGCGTTGCGTGTTCTTTTTGGTTTAGAAAAAAGATCAATAAAACAAAGTGTTCTTCTACTGTTTTGCTCGTTTTAATTTCCTCTGTGGGATTGCCCAAATCTTTACAGAAAAAAGGAGTCGCTCCTTTCTATCTTCATGCTTTAAAACGATAAGTGAAATTTCAAATATTTACAAAGCCAATAGGCAATTCAGTTTTTTTTTTTAAATCAGCACCAAAAGTCAATTTTCTGTGGAACTACGTATATGGAATTAACTATATCGGTTAATTCCACAACAAGTGAACGTGTAAGTCATGTTAATGGCACATTTTAGTGTAATATTTGCATAAGTTTTACTTGACCCATAATTTTCACCGTTTTATACTATAGCACCCTCCAATACAAAAAGAAATTAACAGTTTTTAAAAGCGACAAAAACAGACATGTAAATATTTCACAAAATGTGTGCGTCATTGACATGACTAAAATGGCCACGTTTTTGTGAGATGACCCTACTCGTAGTTGAATCATCCTACCTTTATCGTTCATTCTCAGCTCTGGACCCTGTCAGTTACTGTGACTTGTGATATGCACCTTTTGTAAATGATCTGAAGAATGTCTACTTTAAGTCGACCTTGTTAACGCCTTCTTAATCCTGCCTACCGAATCTTGTGCAAACATTATATATCGTGACCGAAGCTTTATATTTTGTCAATATTCATTTCAGTAAGCTTTGTGCGATAACTGTTTGTATATTGATATATTTGAAAGCATCTTTTAAATCAAGCAGGGAGACGAGGACAACATTCGAATCCTGAGACAGGGCCTGTCAGCTTAATTTCTCCTAGATCTAATAACTTTTATCTTATTTCCTGTGTTCCTTTTCCTCCATGAACGCTAAGATTTAGCTTCATATTAACTTCTACGCCCCTGTTGATCATTCTCAACGCAACTGCGAGTGTGTATCTTTGATGAAAAAAATAGAAAATGTAGGAGAGATATTGAGTATCCATCACCCCCACACAATTCCCAAACGGCCCTTTGGTATTAAAACGTTCAAAAGTCAGGTAATATATCCTACAGGCGACACACTATGGGTAGGACATAAATCAAAACACCCACCTCAACAGGTGGCGGGGTTGGTCTGTCAAGATAAGCCGCGTCCATGGCAGTGACGAACGAGCTGCCATTTATCGCCCTACTGGATCTACGGCTACCACAAAATTGTCCATGCAAAACACTGCTGATAACTCTGACTGCACAAAGTGCGCCGAAGAATGGCCATAGTATATTAAAAACTGGCTATCAAGTTCATTGATAATACCGCAGACTTATTACACGTAACGAGTCATGAATAATGAGTCACGTGCGACAGACGAGAGCATACAACAGTGCTTTAGTGCCTCCGGAAGATATAAAACGAGTAACAAAAACAACTCATTGAAAGTAAAGTTAGAAATTTCCAAAATTTTTTAAACGCGTAAGGTTAAATGGATCTTCATTTTAACGGGGAAAGTGGCATAAAACAGATTGTTCTGGGGTAAACGACGATGCTCCCACACTTGTACCTACATGTAGGGTTAACGAATCCGTCCCGACATTCTAAGTAAGTGCAAACTTTTGGGAAAGTCGATAGTAAACAGTAAATATTGCAATAGCCGCCGGTGGTAAAATGAAATTTATTTTATTTCCATCTGTCTTTTAAAGTTTATTTATTGTGGAATTATGAATCTCACATGTACCTGAAGAGTTGTTATCCCTTAACATATTATGAAGTACAAACTCTGCATGCCGTCAATTTATCTTCAGAACTTAATTACTTCATTTCTTTTTTTAACTATGATAGCTTTACCTCTCCTCTTCATTTATCTACAATATTTCCGCCAAAGCACGCTTGTAGAAGTATTAAATGGATGCTTCAATGCAGCAAAGGTCTTATCAACGTTAACCGCATGTCAGCAATGTTAAAGGGATAACAACTCTTCGTCTGAGATCCACATTTTATAATAAATTCACTGAAAACAACTAAAAAAATTAATTCCATTTCACCACCAAAACGGAGGCTATTGCAATTATTTTCGAATCTGTGCTTGCCATCGGACATCGTGGACCTTTTTAGATGGCTAACTACTCTCCGTTATAATCACATAAGGGATTATTACAAAAATCAAATTTAAAAAAGGACTAACTTTGAATGTCGGAACGGATTCATTAACTGTTGGTAAGTATGAGAAAACGTTTAACCCAGGAAAATCCGTTTCATGGCACTTTTCCCGCCAATATGGGCAGTTATTATCCCTTTAAATGAAATAAAAACAACACCTTAAAACGCTGTTCGAATGTGCATTTCTCCAGGTATATTGTTGAAAAATGCTCTCGTAATGCATGTGGTTTGTCTGATTTGTTAAATGCATGTGTACATATCGGCAAGAATGTATTACATGTACATATCAGTAGACTGTAGTACATTCTTGATATCGGATGTATAGATTAAAGACAGTATTATAGTTACTCTTATCGGTGTTATATATTTGTAGACATCTGAATCAGATCTGCGATGTACGTGGAAAAAGACGCATTATCTTGTCTGGGAGCTGTATATAAAAGGTCGAGGAAAGATTTGCAGTACATACACAGTACATACACATAACATAAACATAAATCATTTGTTTACATCCCCTTTTCGGTCACCGGCCTCAAGTTTTATAGTGCAGAATGTTCCTCACCTTCTGATGGCGTCAGATAAATTGTAACCTGGGTTTGTGGCTTTGCTTTGTCGAAGCTGTAAGCGAGTTTTGTGATAAGTCAAAGGTAGATAAGTTGTTATAAGAAGCTCAAAACATACAAAATTATTATTATATTCATTATTTTTTATTATTATTAGGTTATTTGTTAAACTATATGTAGTTGGTCAGGGAACTAGCGTGTCATTGGTGGCTTTGTGTGATAAGATTATCCCGTGATATGGAAGGAGATAAAATACTAGTCGGGTGGTACAGTGGCACGCAATAGGGCCATTTCACTTCCAGCGTGCGGTGCACCCACACTCGTGTTATTGTGCCTGGTATTTTACATATATGTTTAATAATATTTAGACATTATAATACATGAATCGTGCTGATCGTGGATGCTGAGACAGAGTATTAATTTTATAGGACATTTAACATGTAGATGAGCCGGAGCTTTAGTCATCACGTCCCTGGGAGCGAGGAACGCTAGAAAATAAGCGAGTGAGATCGAATCTTAAACGGGGAAGAATTGGGTAAAGGAATTCATCTTTAGAAGACTTGGGTTAAGAGGAGAGAACGGAATAGAAGAGTTGTGAGTATTTGGACATCGTTTTGGCCTTAAATGAAACCGTGGTGCGACCTATGCCATATTGACCATGAGGAGTATGCGTAACAAAGGCTGTGCTTTATGCGTAAACCCTTCGTCTGCAGTGAAGTGCCATGTGTAATAACTGACCTGCGGTGCGGCGCTGAGTTGAATGGGAGAAAGGACGTACATGATACCAACGGACGACCAAGGACAAAATATTTCAATCTTACATGTAACTCGACAAAATGGGCAACTCGAGATCTAAGAACAGAATCTCCAAAGAAGATTTACTCTACTTGGCCAAACACACACAGTATGACAAGAAACAAATCAAGCAACTGCACAAGAGTTTCTGGGAGGAAAATCCATCTGGGACATTGAGTCGGGGAAAACTGATGCACATTTTCTCGTGCATCAATCCGACGATCGACACAAGGAAAGCGGCGGATTTCTACGAGCATATTTTCAGAGCTTTTGACGCCGATAGAAGCGGGGACATCAACTTCCGCGACTATCTTCTCACCATAAGTATCACTTCTTCTGGGGACCTCCAGAATAAGCTCAGCTGGACCTTTTCTATGTGTGATATCGACGGAAACGGTATGATAGGCAAGAAAGAGATTCTCCACATTATGAGAGCGGTCAGTAAAATCAGTCGCAAAGAGGGCGATATTGATTATGTGACACCAGAAGAGTGCACTGACCAAATATTCAGCAAAATGGACCTTGATGACACCGGAGATCTCACCAAAGAAGAGTTTATTAATGGATGCCTGAAGGACGAGTTCCTGTGCCGTATGTTGAAGGCCGACGTCATGGGGCCTTGATTTTCAATCATCTTCAGCCTGTCAGGAGGATTATTCCGTACAATACTAGATTAACTACCACGTCACATTTACGGCGATATTGCTCATACTTTGAAGCAGCCGTAGCAGCGCATAATACATTTGTAGGTATCCTTATTGCATGAATTATCACGGTAGAGACAAGATGTGCTAAAACATTCTGGCACGTTAAAATTACCAGCAGGGCCTAATTTACATAAATTGATGTGGCACACTCGACATTTTCGAGACATATATATTTTACTACCAAATTCAAGTTCAGCGAAAAACTGGCACATTTAGCTTACAGTCAATCATTTGTAGCTGAAAAAAAAAGGTTTGTTCTTTTACTGTACATCTTCCCGTTCACATCAACAAAGTCCTTTCTACCACAAGCAAGCCAGGGTAGTTTCTGCCGTTAGCAATTACTCACAAGAGCGCACGTCTTTCTGCACAGTCTCTTCTGTAGAATTCTGTATGCGATTGAGCCTTCCTGTATGCAAGACGTACGTATACGTGACATTTGCTTAATTATTCGAACACAAACAAGGAGAAAATTACGGGTGCTCAGACGATTCCTCTGATATCAATCCAGAGAACGATTTTTATCAGAAAAATAAGGCATATTGCATATCACTTCATTTTTTAGTTCATTCACTTATTGATGAGTGGAAATAAATTAGTTGTCTGCATGGGTTGATAGCAGGAGCGGTTTAATGACCGCCACAAAGAAATAAAATAAATGACAATAGAGCAGAAAGACGGGGACCACGCCATTGAATCACGTAACTAAAACACGTGGGTCGAGCACAGGATGAGTCAAACGACACCTCCACAGGACGTACGTGTCAAGTAAAAATAATGATCTGCCGTTAATGACAGTTTCTCATAATTTAACTCATTTTTCACATTAAGATAAATGAAGACGGGGCCGTTTCAACATATCATTTTGTGACAAGCAGTATTTTATACATTTATCATGCGAAATATTTATGATTTTTTTTGTAAATTAAACGTCTTAATTACTGGTATAATATGCAAACTAAATCACTGTGTTGGGTAAAAAAGAAAGCATCTGCCATAGTTTTGAAGGTGTCACTCGAGGATTTCGGTAGACTGTCCACGCAGAGGTGCCTGAGGTACACGTAAGATAGTATCATAGTATCTCACGCTCACCATCTTCCTTTTGTCGGTGAAAGGGGAAAAAGTCAACAAGGAGATAACTTGGCATATATTTTGATGTTTGTGTCGATACTCGTCATAGATAAGCATAAGTGTATGTCAATGTTGTACTTAATTATTGCTAAGGCGTTCGGTGGGTCTTAAAAGTCTATTTTATTGAGTGGTAGCAACAAAATTAAAAGGTAGGCTACTTCGTTTTAGTAAAAGCACCACAAATGCCATACAGAAATATAATGTTTGTGATTATGAAATTGTGTATCTGAAAGTTTGATAATTTTTGACCGTTGAAAAGATATGGTAATTACCGCAAGTCGACCTGCCGAGATGGGTGGTACCACGTCAATCCAACAAGACCGGACATAAGCTAGAATCTATCAAACTAGATACAATAACAACCTGCAACCTATACCAGGTTCCACTTCACTCACTGTAAGTCCCACGAAACAAAGTCCTTTCAGTTTCAGTGCACCAAAACGATATTGTGATAAGAGTAATTTATCGACATCTTCATTGCCAATGTAGAGATATTCCAGATAGGAGGGAACAAAAGCGGCACTTACCTAGGCTGTGGACGACAATAGTTACCTTGATGCAACTAGACCGTAAACAATGTGAACCTCTTTTCCCACCAAGTGATTTCACTAAAGCCCCCTTTACACTGGACGGCGTCCTTTCTGCGTCCAGCAATCCGGCCCCATTTGAGAGTTTAAAAATTATAATATTTTACGTGCCGACAACTGGCCGATCATTGAGCATTCATTCTGATACAAAATTAATGCTCGTCCCTCCTTATTAAGACCACAGCGATGCCAAATTTCATGGTCGTAGAGAGGACGCAGAAAGGACGCCGTNGTTTCTGCCGTTAGCAATTACTCACAAGAGCGCACGTCTTTCTGCACAGTCTCTTCTGTAGAATTCTGTATGCGATTGAGCCTTCCTGTATGCAAGACGTACGTATACGTGACATTTGCTTAATTATTCGAACACAAACAAGGAGAAAATTACGGGTGCTCAGACGATTCCTCTGATATCAATCCAGAGAACGATTTTTATCAGAAAAATAAGGCATATTGCATATCACTTCATTTTTTAGTTCATTCACTTATTGATGAGTGGAAATAAATTAGTTGTCTGCATGGGTTGATAGCAGGAGCGGTTTAATGACCGCCACAAAGAAATAAAATAAATGACAATAGAGCAGAAAGACGGGGACCACGCCATTGAATCACGTAACTAAAACACGTGGGTCGAGCACAGGATGAGTCAAACGACACCTCCACAGGACGTACGTGTCAAGTAAAAATAATGATCTGCCGTTAATGACAGTTTCTCATAATTTAACTCATTTTTCACATTAAGATAAATGAAGACGGGGCCGTTTCAACATATCATTTTGTGACAAGCAGTATTTTATACATTTATCATGCGAAATATTTATGATTTTTTTTGTAAATTAAACGTCTTAATTACTGGTATAATATGCAAACTAAATCACTGTGTTGGGTAAAAAAGAAAGCATCTGCCATAGTTTTGAAGGTGTCACTCGAGGATTTCGGTAGACTGTCCACGCAGAGGTGCCTGAGGTACACGTAAGATAGTATCATCTCACGCTCACCATCTTCCTTTTGTCGGTGAAAGGGGAAAAAGTCAACAAGGAGATAACTTGGCATATATTTTGATGTTTGTGTCGATACTCGTCATAGATAAGCATAAGTGTATGTCAATGTTGTACTTAATTATTGCTAAGGCGTTCGGTGGGTCTTAAAAGTCTATTTTATTGAGTGGTAGCAACAAAATTAAAAGGTAGGCTACTTCGTTTTAGTAAAAGCACCACAAATGCCATACAGAAATATAATGTTTGTGATTATGAAATTGTGTATCTGAAAGTTTGATAATTTTTGACCGTTGAAAAGATATGGTAATTACCGCAAGTCGACCTGCCGAGATGGGTGGTACCACGTCAATCCAACAAGACCGGACATAAGCTAGAATCTATCAAACTAGATACAATAACAACCTGCAACCTATACCAGGTTCCACTTCACTCACTGTAAGTCCCACGAAACAAAGTCCTTTCAGTTTCAGTGCACCAAAACGATATTGTGATAAGAGTAATTTATCGACATCTTCATTGCCAATGTAGAGATATTCCAGATAGGAGGGAACAAAAGCGGCACTTACCTAGGCTGTGGACGACAATAGTTACCTTGATGCAACTAGACCGTAAACAATGTGAACCTCTTTTCCCACCAAGTGATTTCACTAAAGCCCCCTTTACACTGGACGGCGTCCTTTCTGCGTCCAGCAATCCGGCCCCATTTGAGAGTTTAAAAATTATAATATTTTACGTGCCGACAACTGGCCGATCATTGAGCATTCATTCTGATACAAAATTAATGCTCGTCCCTCCTTATTAAGACCACAGCGATGCCAAATTTCATGGTCGTAGAGAGGACGCAGAAAGGACGCCGTCCAGTGTAAAGGGGGTATAAGAGAGTGACCAATCCCCTTTCATAACACGAGGGCGAGTAACACACAGGTTACAATACAACTAGATCAAAGACAGCTCATGGCCAAAACGAAAAACATCACATGGTTCATATTTCCTACAATGGCGTTTTTGATAGATTTCCTTTGTTTTTGCAAATCTCCAATTACATAATTATTAATTTAATTTAATACCGGAACTCACTGTCACAGTACGGAGTGCATAAATCTAACAAAGAATCAATTTAGCAATTAAAAAAAAAGAAAAAAAATCTATCGCTTAAAAAATTTCTGTGGATTTCATGTTCAATGTTAACTTTGGAATTTCACGTTCTTTTATTTTGCTTCTGTTTCTTTTTCCTTTTACAAGTTCTGATGATACAGGAGGCTTAACTGACCTCTATATGTAGAATTCCAGTTATGGCCAATTTTTCTGCAGGAAACAAAGTCAAGTCATGAACAGCAAAGTTTTGTTTATAATTGCGAGATATTTTCATATTACATCTCCTGCCAGCAACTCTTGTTGGTGGTCTTTTTCTAGAGTCCTTGAAACTGCTGTACTTCTGCTGTGAGAAATGAGGCACCATGCTAATACAGAGCAACTAAAACAGCACTGTGTGTAGATATACTACAGTTTTACATGTGGTGTTTTTAAGAGAAATAGGCACAAGGGTAGTTGTTTCAACATGGATTATTAAGGAACTTGCATAGCAGTGTCGCATATAAATTATAGATTAGGTAACCAGTATTAAACTTGCTTCTCTCACATTCTGTTCACTGTCCAGTCTCAATCATCAGACCCATCACCTATTTGAAGGTACCTAAAAGTACTTCTTCCAAGGCTGATTTGCAACATTAAAGATGCACTAGTTTAAACATGTACATCAAACTGGATGCACTTTGCTGACCATAAATTATCAGTCTGCATTAATATTGTCTGTGGAGTTTGTTTCTTCTGTCTCATTAATGATACTAGTATCTTTTGTTCTCTCCTCAGCAGATGCAACTTTCTTTGTCGCTGCAGTACTGGCTTTATCTTCATCACTTGATACACTGCTGTCACTGCTATTGCCACTGCTGCTGCTGTTACTGTTTTCTGTTTATAATGGAGAGAAAAATGTCCATTAACAGGAATAATGATAATAATAATAATAATAATTTTCTTTATTAGTTCAAGCCAGTTTTTACAAAGGCTATGACTAACATAAGTAGGGTAATTATATTCACAGTTTGGAGGGATACATTAATACTTTTAATCTAATCCTTAATCAAGATTATTTTCACTATCTCTAAATGAAAACAGTCTGTTCTATATCTTGACAAAACTGATGTTAACAATTCACTCACCCTCTCCAAGTATTGGGTATATTTTAGGCTGACTCTCCAATAGGACAAACACTGTAGGGTACTCCACAATCAGCTTTCCTTGAAGATTCTCACACAGAGTTTTGTCTAAACACAATTTGTGGTATCTGAAATAAGCAGAGACCCTAGTTTTTTGTGATGAAGTCTTGCTGTTATTAATTGTCTTACTTTTCAACAACGAAAACCAAAAGACAAACATGCAACTGACGTTAGTATTACACAAGGTAATGATTTGTTAGATATACTCAGTAGTGCATGGAGCCGAGATTTAATGACTGTACCCCCGCAGGGACGATGCATGGGGAGGCGTGTGAGAGGCGGAAAGACTATTAAAAGATTAGGCGTTTTTTCTTTCATGTACATCCGCCATATTTAGTTCCAGGATTTGTAAAGCCATGGCTCAACTCGTTGTGAATGCGATCTAAGTCGGTTAGTTGACAGCAATTTAGTGAGACCCCCCAGGGAGTTAGATCGATCCAGATGGGTCGATCTAAAATGGGAACCCAGTCTTAGTGAAGTTTGCATATTTTTCTTCGATTACCAAACAACAAAATTTAATGCATTCTGATTAAAAATTCCCATGCATTTTGTATTACATTCTGGTGTCAACCTCACCTTACATTATCTATTCAAAAACACCATGCGGATATTTTTACTAGATAAATTTTGGAATTTTGATAGGAACAATTGTAATTCCCATCCATCTGCATGGTATACCTGACAGAATTAGCTGGTCTCCCTTCTACCTTCATGACCAGTGTAAGACTGTCCACTCCTGCTCTCTCATACTGTTTAAGCTTATGTCTCACCACAGGGTCTGTAACCCCTGGGGTCAGGTACTTCCCCAGGAGAGATCTCAAGGTCTCAATGTCACCAGCTCTGGAAAAAAAGATGAATATGTGTTGATGATTATCACAACTAAGGCCTATATATCTATTTCATTAATTTTTCTGGCATATATTTCACTTCCTTTTTGGGTATGCAGTGTGAAGAAGAACTTAAATCAAACCCAGAAGAATGAACAAGATTTGCATTGTCAATGAATATATATATATATGAAACCTGGTAATTTTATATGTGTGTGTGTGTGTGTGTGTGTGTGTGTGTGTGTGTGTGTGTGTGTGTGTATATATAATGAACAGGTATCATCATTTGTTTTTTTTGTTAACCCTAAATGTTTATGATGCACCACCTTACCTGACTGTCCACTATATTTTCACACATACAAGCACACACACACACACTAATGCGGCATTAATGCCATTGGCCAGTCTGAAACAAAAAAAAAATCATTCTGCGAAACATGGGCAAGTGTTTATACACTGAAACATACAGGACTGTAACTGCACGTAAAACTGTCCACACGTGCGCCATGATTGTTACCTCTTGTCTCTGTGCTTGGCTTGTGCAGCAGGAAACACCCACTCTAGTGTCCACATGATGGTTTTGGTTCTGAAGATATATGACACAGTTTAACAATTAATGAACTGACTGAGGTACAAAATCATTTTTATAGTAACTAGCAACAAGGAAATTCTTGAATCATTCACCTTGTAACTGCTCCTATGTAAAATGTATATGACTACTAGTACTTCATATTGAAACAAAAACATGTGTATGAAAATAATATTATGAAACAAACAAAAAAAAAGAAAAAAAGGAAACTAAATCCATCCATACCTCTCTTGAAAGAAGGTGGAATTCAGTTTTCTTTTTGTCATCCCAATAGGCAACAGTTTCAAATGGATGCCCCTCTGTCTGCTTTGATTAAGAACTCTTTTAAGCTGAAAATTATTGAGAATCATTACAATTTAGATCTGTTTCACAATTCATCTCTGATTACAGGTGCATTCTTGTACGAAATTTATGAGTATCTCAATTCTGTAATGAAAAAGTGTCGACAGTGTAGATTAAATGAATTTTTATTTTCTATTGAGGGCATTCCTCTAATCTCCCTATTTTACAGGGTAGTCAATCAAATATATCAAATAAGCAATACCCAAAATTTTGAAGAGGAAAATCCTTGTTGTTATTTTACAATTAAGTGCAGTAACTTACATATCTAGGCACTTCTCTTCGCCGTGCTATTGTGTCTCTTCTGGCTGTGTCAGATTTGCGGTCTGCATCTTCTAGAAATCTGTAATCTGCAACAAATGAATTTTGAAAATGTTAAGTATGAAAGATCTAAATTTGAATGGTCTACAGGTGTGATTAACACCAAACAACTCATGCCAGTATACTGAATAAAACAGAAAGGGAAATTTACACAAGTTTGGAATTTTGCTTCTACATGACATCCAAGAGCAACTGACCTAAAAACTTATCTTTAAACATGTGTTTTTTTATATCTAAATATTAATTTCTTTACTGGCAGACTGCCTCTCTCTCCAAACATACATATAGCAAGCATAAAGAAACAAACACCAAACAAAACACATGCTACACATGCTCTGTATTCCCTTACCACTGAGCAAATTCAAGTCTGTGAAATCTTTCATTGCCACGTAAGCAGTCTTGTCCCTGACTCCACTACAGTCCTGCCTCAGCTTGTGCTGCTTCACACATGGTAAAGAACATGTCCTGATGGCACAGCGAGGACACTTGTACTTGGCAGCTAACTGTGCACATACCTCACACCTGAAACTAAATATACCAATTATAAGTGAATGACAACAGTTTACTGTGCTGCCATTTTGCTGGTATATCCCCCCACCACCACCACCAAAAAAAAAAAAAAGAGAGAGAATTTAAACAGTTATTGATGATCATTTCAAAAACAGCAAAAAAAAAAGTATGTGTAAATGATATGAAAATAAACCAGTTATTTTTAGATATTTGAATTAAGAATTGAAGGCTCAGTATTAGGTGACATGTGGTGCAGACATAAAGACTTCTGCATTGCAGTGAACATCTGTGATCCATCACCTCTAACACAATACACACACTGAAGACTAAAAGAGCATGCACATTGAGAAGAGCCGAGGTCGATGTCAATGTCAATGAGAGACTACGAAAGGGTTACGTGATCTTCCTTTCATGTTGGTCCGTCATATTTAGGTCTCGGCCTTGCTAGACCTCGGCTCTTTTCAGTGTGAATGCTCTCTAAAAAATAAATTACTGGCTCAAATCAATTAAGGAGTTGTACATTTTACAACTGTTTGCTCACACCAAGACTGTTAATTGTAGCTTTTAGATTTCAGATGGTCTAAATCCTTAACTGACTTCCATAAGCCAGCCTTTGGCCTGCATGACTTGAGAAGAAATGTTCTAGAAATGGTCTGCTTCCAAGGAGAGCTATTTTATTGATTGCAGAAAAATGCATGGGCAGCAATCTACTGTATTTCTCCTGAACTGTAATAAAGATTTGCTGAATTATTGTCCCTCTGTGTTCAGCTCCTTTTATTTTACCTATTATGTGATAAATTCTTAGCTACAGTAGTAGGACAATGTTTGGGAAGTGAAAATCAAGTGGGTTAACTTTTGACTCATTTTAAGTAATATGGTGTTACTAAAACTTGAATAACTACTCCTGTAAACAGAGGTTCCAAAAGTCAAATGGTATATTCACAAACAGATATGCAGCTGTCTCTGTATGATTGTATCATATTTCAAATCTATAGCTTTATTGGGAAAATTTGTGGGCCCTAATTATTTTACTGCCTTTTAACCGTAAATTCTACAACATCATAAAACCAGTAAAATTGGATGTACAATGTAGGTACTAATGTCCATCACCACACTTAGGTGTCTGTGTAATGAAAATTACGGGGAAGGAGAAAATGAACAATCTGATAAAAGTGATGCAGAGTCACACTGCTACAATTAAATTGCCTGGTACATGTTGAACGCAGCCAACGAGCTAGCCAAGCCGAGCGAGATTGGAGTGGATGATTGGACATTTGTTACAAAAAGACAAATAATATACAACAAACCTGTGTGCATTTGGTTCCTCCCGATCTTCTTCCATATGAATATGTTAAATCTACCTAAAATAAAACTAAAAAAGCCACGTATTTTGCTCCTGCACGTGGACTTCCGTGCATGTGTCTGTGTACTTACACACCTTTTGATGACGTCGCCGGAAGTGTCAATCACTAATCCAAATAACCACATCTCAATGACGTATTTCGCAAGCACCTGTCAGATTGATTATGGTTACTCAAGCGAAGGCGGGCGGAATTTAACTCCAAAAAGCACGCGCACCGTAAAAAATATGTTGTAAGTCACAATCTGGAGGTTTGACTGTGTTTTGCATCAACTGACTACTCAGTGCTTGAATGGAGATGAACTAGAGCCGCTGATTTGATGCAAAGAAATCCACTTGAAATAAGTAACGTCGGGCCTGGTCTAGGGCTTTGAAGCGAGCAGTAAGTCGTGTTTTACAAACACCTCGGGAACATTAACACTTAGGATTATCGACCAACCAAATGGCAGTAATCACGACAAGATACCGCACAGTGTCAAGGATAATTCTTGTAACTCTATTGCTGTTTGCCATTTCGGTCGGCAAAGGAAAGAATCAGAGCAGATTTGGCAACCTTTCTGGTCATTTCCAGTCGCCGGACAACTCAATAACGACCACCCCGGGTTCGTTTTTGGCCTCCATGGGGCCTGTGTTGACACCGAATGGGACACCCAATCTAACAGACACTACACAATATAGCCTTGAGAGACAGTACCATCAATATATCTCCCCTCCGTCAGGTAGCGGTGATGGTCGGGTCCTGCTGCACATCGGCGGGTTGTTCCCGATGTCCGGGGACTGGGCAGGAGGGCAGGGCTGTGAGCCCGCTGTCTACATGGCCCTCAGGGACGTGAACAACAGGACGGACTTGTTGCAGGGATACAGACTCGTTGTAACATTCAAGGATAGCAAGGTACTTGTATAGCTGTGTGTTTATGTTATTGAACACAGTGTGGAAGTGTTATGACAGGTGGTATTACAGGTATGATGGATATGCTGCTGGGCGGGGGGGGGGGGGGGTGTCTGAACTACTTCATTGGAGTCAGCCTTGGTACTTGTAAAAAGGCAGATCTAGAATTGGCATAATACAAATTTGTATTTTGTGCACACAGACTCGATGGCCCCAATAAAAATGTTACTCTGAAATCACATAATCTTATCCATTCAGTACAGTATGCTGTTTCAGGTGTCAATGATTATAAATTCTGGTTTGTCTAGATGGTGGGTATATGGATTAATTTTGCTCCCTGCACTTCTTGAAATCCAAGGTTCACGTATACCAGTATTGATGAAATGATGTCTTTATACATTTAGTAATATTTGGACCCCTAGCTGATGCACTAGAAAGCTGTTTTTTTTTCTAAAGGATATACTTTTTATCTTTATAGGGAATGGCCATTTGTGCACTATAGATGTTTACTATAATATTTTTTATCCTTTTCACCAATCCTCAATTTCTGAGGGCCTTAATAATGTATTCTAGATAAGATCATATTACCAGTAGTTTTCTGGAGCAGTAATACCAGTAAAGCTGTATTTTTAGCTTGTTTTTTCACATGTAGTTTTTACCGAAAGTTTGCGCAATGTGTGAGGAAAATTATGAACATCCAAACCTGTTATACACTTCTGTTACAAGTGACTCAATGCACAAAATATGTGTTAAACAAAAAGATATTACATGCAGATTATATAAACTCAGAACACTGATACTCCATTTAATTAGCAATGGGAAATATTTACAATGAAAAATCAATTCCAAAAAAATGTGTGTTTTAACTCATTAACTTAGATTTGGCTAAAACATAACTTTGGTATGGCAGTTTATTTCATAAAGTGTACTGAAATACAAATAGATATATAGCTCAATAACTTCTTACTAATGAAATTTTATTAGTTGTGCACTATGGAGCTATTTAATGTTGAACATTTTAATAATACACCTATGAAAGAAACAGAAAATGCATGGCATCATCAATTCAGTTTTAACACCATTTTAATTACCAGTATCCATATTTTTTATTGAAGTCTCCTATTTATTTGAAATTATCAGGAGCATTTTTTTCTCATCAGTTGTAGTTCCATTGATTAATGTTTTATTCGATGTATCGGTACTGTCGCACTTTATGAGGTAGATTTGTGATGCCTTGAGCACTCCATGTAGCTTGGCAGCTTTTCATATCCTGATCCATTATTTTAGTCTTTGCCAAGATCTGCCAGAGACAATAAAGTTCAGGATTTATCTGTTAATAAAAGCACAGATAGAGCAGAAGAGAGTCTAAGAGCCATTGAAATGTCAAACAATTATGAACAGTCTAGAACGGAAGAACACTTATACACAAATGAGAAAGAATGACATTGTAAGTTGAGGAAAAAATCGACCAAAGACAGAATTTGTTCTGATATTAATTGAAATAGCAGATGCTTTTCATGATTGATATACCGTATATATAAACTCCTTCTTTTTTAGCTGATTATTGAAATATTGTGTGTAGAAAGGCATTTCATGGAGCGGTAACTGGGAAAATATTTTGATTTGGAGTCATTCCAAGTATTTTCACATTCTTTTTCATATTCTTTTACTCTCTGGAAAAACTTCTTGATTATACAAAAATTGTGTCTCCCACTTTCAACATTTATTAATAAGAAATAGCAGTGTTAACAGACTTGCAACACTTCTACAGATAGACTGCCTGTGTAGTTTGAAAGTCTAATTTTGTGATCAAATAACTGTTTAATTATAATTACTTTAATTTTCACTCAAGAAAATTTCTAAGTCCCAGATTGTGGGTTACTTCTGTCCATAATCAGAATATTTTCACTCTTTGAAATGGGTAGATTGAGAAAAGAAAACGGCCAGGTCAGTCCTTAATACAACCAAGCAGCTTCTTGTGATAAGTAGAACTTCTGTGCAGCGTTTGCTTAACTGATCAATCAGAGCGTATTTGATGAGAACTGGAGCTTTTTTGATGATAATGCCTGCGCTCACTTGTTTTATTGACCCACTACTTATATTGCTAAGGGTCATTTGTACTTGTATTTTTCAGAGCTGATAAAATATGGAACCAAACGTATTCCATTCTTTAAATATTTGCACAGCTATGCAATTCCAAAAGTGATCAGTTTTATTCATTTTCTCATTGGAAACTACAAAAGAATTGAATTTGGGTTAATCATGAAGGCATTGAACAGTTTTCTGTTTCTTAAAATAATCTGACATATTAATTAAAATGCAGACTGCATGCAGTATAAATCAAAATTGTATATTAAATATAAAAAATACAATTGTGGTTCAAATTTAATTTGGAATTCATTTGTTGCTAATAATAATGTCAGTGTCAGTCTTCTTATTCCATGGAACACGGTATCAGGAGATCACTATCAACTGTCCAGTGGCTCTGTTCTGGTCACCTCTCTGTATTGCCAGTCTTCATTTCCAGGGGACATCTTTGACCAGATCCGTCACTGGACTGTGTTATGAACTGGCCTTAGTCTATGGCCACAGTCAGAACTGTGTGGATTAACTAGTCTGAGGGTCAAATATGACGACCCACTACAAAGTTTGCCATCTTATCCGATAATAGACGCTGAATAGATTCCTCGTGGGAGAGTATTCAAGTGGGTAGGCCATATTTGGCCCTGGGAATTGTAAGTCCGCTGTTCTGAATGGGGCCTATGTCACTCTCCATGTGAATTGTTCATCGTTCTCCCATGTCAGTAGTTCATCTGTGAGCTGTGAAGATGATGTGATGGCGTAATCTAGCTTGAAGTTTTCATTCAATTTATTAATTACATGATGTGTGTTTCTGCATGCATGGACATGTACAAGTGATATATTGCATTTTTTTTCTTGACTGACCTTGCCTCCCCTCCTCAAAATTTTAGGCTTCTTGCAAACTGTTGCTGCAAACTTAACATCATTACTAGTATGCTTTTGCAAATTTACAGCAACAGTTTTTTTCTTGGTAACTCCTAATTTGCTGGAAACTTTTTGTTTTGCTAAGGGAAATCATTTACTATATGTTAGCCTGATCTCCTGAGGTTTTCTCCGTAATGGCCAGAAAAGCTCCAGAGGTAGAATGTCTTAACAACTTCTTTTAAGACAAATTAAGTTAATGTTGTCAAGGGATACAGAACTGCTAGAACATTAACACCAAGCCTGGCTTTACTGTCTCAGATGGTTTACAATGATGAATCCAAGTGTTTCTGTTTTATGTCAAATTATTAAGGCACTTATGTACAATGTCAGTTCTTTTAAACACATGGACATGAATGATGACAGTTTTTTTTTTTTTTTTGATATGATTGCCCCTTATATCCACACTTTATTTTATTTCATTTACCACTTTTGAAAATCAAACTGGATTTCTTAGGCCTTATCTATTTATGGTCATCGACATCCTTTTGCACTCAATGCAACATTATATTTCATCTTAACAATTGTGGGACAAACTCTACCATTTATTATTAAACTGGTTGAATGATGCAATCTATGTGTGATTTAAAATGATCCATTCTGTTCACATACTGTTGAAACCAAGCACTGCTGAATGTAGAAGAGCTCCATTTGGACGAATGTGAAGTTTGTATAGCTGAAGACACAGCTTGCTGATGAATGAACTTATTATGATGTGATGATGACTTCAGATGATATATTACACAGTGGCCACCTGTCTTGTAAAATAACATGTGCAGGGGTAGATTGAGGCCGTCTTCTGGGTCTTCCGGAAGACAGTCAGATTTTCAAGTTTATATTGACGGGTAACCAATTTTGTTGGAAGATGGTCAAAAATGGAGGATGGATCAACAAAGATAATTTGGAAGACTCTCAGAAAAAAAATCTCTGGATTCACCCCTGATATGCTCTATCAAGAAGTGGGAATGGGCCCCTTGTTCAGCTTTACATCATTGTTCGACAATGCAGTTCATGTAATACTGATTTATACACGGCAACATAAGTACATGAGAGTAATCTGAGTTTTTTCCTTTTTTTTTTTTTTACAGATTATGAGATTTTGGCATTTAATGCTGCTGAAACAAAAACAAAAATTACACGTTTTTATATTCCAGTTTATCAACAGGCTGATACCAGTTTAGCCAACAAATCCCAAAGTGTTAAATATAATATTAGGTGGTCAGACAGCCTATTGGGACATGGAATTTGGTTAGGTAATGGGAGAAATTCAGTCCATATAATGATATACTCATATACTGTAATACATATACATGTACTGCTGCCATTTTGTAAAGTTTAATGGTAGCATGCAAGCCTAGATCTTTATCAAAAGTTGCTGTAGGATTTAAGTAAATTTAGATTGCCAGAACAGGAAAAATTAGTGTCGCTCTCTCAAGAATCTTTGGAAGGGGAGAGCTCCCCTCTTATTTTTTTTGCTCAAAGAGAAAATAACAGTAATGCTCTTGGGTCTGTTACAAATAGATCGATCCTTTTACTCAGTACCCTAGATCTACTGTATAGGGTTTAATTTTTTTTGCAGGAAAAAAAGGATAAAGGGTTACTAGAAACACAACATTTGTCATTTGATGAAGTGATTAATGTTTTATGTCTTTATTAGTAAGATCAATAATTGCATTATCATAGTTCCATGACAGCAATCCAAAACATAATTGACTTATGCAGTATGATCATTCTTGACTTTTGTACTTCTAGGTAAAATTCAATGAATTGTGACATCAAATGTAAAATCTGTATTAATAAATTAAATGACATTAAGTTTACTTTTTTTAAAAATTTTTATATGAAGCTAATACAGTCTTCTAATGACTATACATGTAGGAGTATCTTACGGATTTGAATGGATTCTATCCAGATTTCTGACAGATTATAAACAATGTACTGTATATAACAAGTGCTGTGTTAGCATTGGCCAAATTGAATGTATGACTGTATATACTGTTTCCCCATCTTTGTACTGCATAATTTAAGTCATCTTATTTCACTAAGAATTGTACTTGCAAAGGTGATTTTAATTCACATAAAACAACTCACTTACTAGTGAAGGTATACTGTGCTTCAAAATGCGTTTAAGTCACATTTTCTATCAAATCCATATTTCCTTTTTTTTTTCCAGTTCAGACCTTTAAATGATAAAAAAACCTAAAATGAAACGGAAGGTAGATGATATATTGATATTGATAATTTTCTTCTAAAACGTTCAGAAAGACATGTGGTCTTAGTGATTGTTCAGTCTTTTTAAACCAAATCATTGAATTAGAAATGGTATAACACACTGAATTCAATTAAGTTTTTGCAGGAAAATCATGCATAGGATACCTTTAACCTGTTATCAAGTATACCTTCCTGCAGAACCTTACTACATTGTAGTATCCCAGGGGCGGATCCAGAGATATTTTCTGACAGTCTTCCAAATTATCTTTGTTAATTCGTCCTCAATTTTTGACCATCTTCCGACAGAAAATATTAGATACCCGTCAATGTAAACTTAAAAATCTGACCGTCTTCCCGAAGACCCAGAAGATGGCCTAAATCTGCCCATGTATCCCAGATTCCTGAAATTATGATGTTGAACCCAGAGCATCATGATTAAAACCATGTATAAAAGTACTGCCAGCAAGAGGTTTTGTGAATGTTTAAGGAACTGTTCCCATAACCCTATTGTACTAGTTGGATCGATCTAGCTCCTTGGGAATACTCGCTAAACTGTATTCAGTCTAACTACATGCCCCCTTGTAACTTAAAGTACAGAACTTGGGTAAAGTTGGGAAAATGTTTGTGGTACATGATGTTGTTCATGTTGCTTTGCAAGGAAGCATGCCACAGAATTAAGCTGATTACATTGACTGTGCCTGAATGAATTCTGAGATAGATCTATCCAGCTGGTATGATAAGGTTATGGGAATGCAGTCTTAGACTGCATTCTTACAGCTTTTAGATCGATCTATCCCCGTGGGGAGTCTCACTAGTTATGTCAGCTTTGCAGGCTTAAATGTCTGTCCCGCCTACTAAAAGCTGTAAGGGGGTAATTAACTTCTTGTGCGTGCTCGGCTGACAGCAATTTAGCTTGAACCCCTAGGGAGTTAGGTCGATCCAGATAGATCGATCTAAATCTGTGGGAATGCAGTCTAAGACAAACTGTAGTGTGACCAAGCCCTCTGATGGCTTACCATTGCAGTCAAATAATTGTCAACAGCCCCTCTTTATGGGTGACAATAAACTGCACAAAGATTTGTTCATTTTTGCAAAATAAAAATGAACAGTAGTATTGCTTAACTAGAAGGAAGTTTCTCCTGGATAAAATGTGGATAGATGTAATACTGCCTTGAGTAACAAATCAATCTTCTTAATGAAACTGCCCACACGCTAGCCCAGATATCCTTGTGTATAATCATTGAAGTTTGGGATAGCCTGGGTAGGAATCCGCTGAAACCCTCATCATTGTAAATATGGCATTGATTTGTTTCTTCTCACAGTTTTCATTTTAATGGGCAGAACCATTCTTTCTCTCTGTATAATGTAAGGTTCTATGGTTTTTGTCCTGGGACTTTGGTTATATGTCAGTTTTATTTTAAAGTAAATAAATAAATAAATAAATAAATAAATAAATAAAAATAAAATCAAATAAATAAAGAATCAACCAATTGGCAATAATAAAAGTATAAGTACTAGTGTCAGTATATGTAAATTAAAAAAAAAAAAAAAGATTTAATCAATTGGCAAATAATATTTACGGAAGATGTCACATGCTTTATTCAACATGACTTAATATTCTTATTTGCTATTAATGCCAGTAAAAAGAGCAGAAGAAATTTCACTTGGAAAAGCTGGCTCCTGTATTTGCATAAGGTCACCTGTGTGCTGCTGAGCCAATAATACAGGCACTTAACGTGAATGTATTTAAACATTGATGTATACATGCTACTTGTACATACAAATGCACATGAATTCATGCATGCACATGTGCACCCGCATTTAGACATGTTGCACAACCACCAGCTGTAGCTATTAGATATAGAAACACCCCATGATGTCTATTTAAGTTGCTGGTCCATCCTAGATGTGATGCCAACGTGTTCTAGAATAAATATTTAATGATTTAAGTAGGCTAGAGAAAGTACCTGCCGTTGATGAAGGTCGTAGGGTGCACTGACATCACCTGAACTGGTGTGGTGGCGAGGTGGAGAATCGCGGCTGACTTATCCAGATTGGGGTGCCCTCTACCAGGGACAAAGAAAGAGATTTTTGCTCAGAGATTTAATAATGATGTAATATTTATGCTAAAAATAATTTATATTTATATGGGACATTCCATTTAAAATCTCAATGCACCTTACAATTTAAGAACTAAATGTTACAATAAATAAAGATTTTAAATTGACAAAATTGAGAGCTAAAATGGCAATATAAGACTTAATTATAAAAATTACACAAAGCTTATTAAAAAGACCCTAAAATTTTGATTAAGAAAAATCTGAAGGATAAAAAGAAAAAACTGAAACAAAAATTCTGCTTTATCAATCACTGTACATTATGATTACAATTACTATAATATTGTTCACATACATTTCTTTGGCTTATTCTGTGCACATTTCTGTAGCATTTAGTCAGCATTTTTGTATAGGATTCAGAAATGATGACACCATCCAACTGGTCCCTGGTGCACAGTAAAGTTGAGATATTGACATATTGCTGCATGTGCATTATTGTCCTTTTTTAAAATGTATTTTTGGTTTATAACAAATGACAAAGAGGAGAACAACACTATCTTTTCAGTTGTTGACAGCAATTGCTGGTAGTACTAATATTTGAATTTATTCTGTTTTGTATTTATGATTAATTCTTAAAGTTTTATGCAGGGTACGTGAATTAAATTACTATGGTTGATGCATGTAGCCATGTACATGTACAGGAGTACTAGTAGCTTAATACAATTGTCACTCTGGCTGCATGAACTATTCTTGGTTTATTTTGAGATTTAATGGCTAGGATGAATTCTTTGCACAGTGACAGTCATAATTGGGTGTTATAAGATGTCCTTGGGTTACCTTTTATTGGCAGGTTCATGGGCAGCTAAGCTACGCAGATGATTCTCTAGTCCATTATACTTTGAGACATTTTCTGAAAATACATTACTTGAAGACATTTATCTTCCCCTTTGCTCCTAGTATGTTTAAGTTTTCTTTCATTATATGCATTGCCCCAGGGCCGTAACTTAAGTTGACAGAATCTGATTTAAGCCATCCAATCAAAAAACTGACCGCTGAATAACCCCTGGACTAGCCCTGCACGACTGATCGTCCAGTTAACTTCTGTACCCGTAATTCTCTTATCCTTGAAATCATCCAAATTTAACATGGACTATTTGAAAGCAACATTCCCCAAGAGCGTTTTATCTGTTGTAATCATATTTGCTAGAACATTTTACTCAAGTAGATGATTTGGAGTAATGGACCGATATTGATTAGGCCCTTTTACCATTCGTTCACTGACATCCATGTTCCAGAAATGCACGAAATAAACTGTAGGCAGGAGCAGAGCTTATTGGGTCCTCCTGCTTCAATTATTCATGATGATGGCAAAGAGGATTTAAAGTCGACTCAGAGAGAGGGGAATATTGAAAGGGGGTGAGAAATCTTGAGGGATTTAGAATTGCAAAGTACCCAGAGTACCGCGTCTTTATTCTGTTTGACAACTTGGGTAAGTTGATTGATTCGCAGACATCTTGATGTGCTACAGTATCTACTGCCTTCTGTCGATAATCTGGCTATAATTGTGAAGAAATAACATCAGTGTATCATGTTATGGCTATTAAATAAGATTGGATGATATTTTATTTTTCATCTTTGAACAGAGATTTATTGTCTTGGATCAGGGTATCACAGTGGTCTTTGCTTTTACTTGTGATGTATTGACTAGCTTGAAGAAGATGTAAACTAAACAAGAAATTACCCAGGCTAGATGTATTACTTCAAATTGACATATTGTTGGGGTCCACATACAGAGTGGGAAAAAATGTGGGATCTAGAATCCAATTTACAATCCATAATTATCCTCTCATGAAGTGGATCAGACTTGTACAGTATATTTGTATATCTACTAGTATACTAGTATCCAATTTTCTGGGTACAACTATTGTGTGGTAACATCACTGCCTTAATTTTGACCATATATTTCAGATCTTTTATTTTTCAATAGTGAGGAATGCCATGAAAGTATAGGTGCAGTTGAACAAAAAAGTAGTCGGAAACTCAAATAAAAATTTGAAGATGAAGTGCATGATAAAATTTACGTTTGTAGTGATCAAGAGCAGGGCTGTAGCTAGCAATTTCACAAGAGGGAGGTGAGGGAGCTCTTTCTTTGAAAGAATGGGCTTTTTTAGCCTCTTAGTTGACCCAACTTTAAAAATGAAATAGAACCTGCTAGTAGATCAAATTTGTATTCAGAGTGGACCTGTTCTGCCCAAAAAGGCAATTCTTTTGAACCCCCTTCCCCCCCCCCCCCAACTCCCTGCTGGGACCAATATTGGTGTGAGTGAGAGTGACGTGAGACAGACAGGGAATCATACAGTCATGCAACTTCTCATGAAATATCATTGTCTCATGTCTCTGACAATACACATGTAATCATAAACCATTCAGTGATTGGATGGAGACCACAATTATACAGACTCTTTTAGTGCAAGTAAACACAGCAAGTTCATTTCTTGACTTCAACCTGCGCACGCAGTGACTTAAACATTTTCTACTCAAAATTAGGTTTTTAATTAGAAAACATACAAATTTTGGTTGTATGTATAATGTCAAATGTTAAAATACACTGGCTGCTACTCTTTTGCCTGTTATCCACAACAGCTTCGATCACTAATGTGTATATTGGGCTGGTGAGCAGTAGAATTGTTCAGTTCATACGATTCATGTGAGAAACGCTTTCTTTGCCATGGGCAGTCAGATCTCTCTAATGTTATTGAGCTCACCGGCAGATGATTTGATTGTCTACGTCTTCATTAACTGGCATATAGTGGCATCACCCATGTAAATATAGTGGTAAATATTGGCAACTCGGTATCAAGATTACACACAGCTGCGGTTGTACATGTAATCTAGGGGGAAGGAGCTAGGGCAGGTATTCCAGTCGGTGGGATGTAGTTCACAGCATGATGCCATGCAATCTGATTACTGCAGCATACACCTGATCTGAAGAGTATGCAAGACTCGATTGCTATCCATCAGTACCTCCCATTCTCCTCCCCCTCCTACCATTTTCAATTAGATGCACATCTGCTTATGTCGTTTGATATTTTCCATTGTCTGGAAAAAAAAGAGTATATATATAGAGCAAATATACAGGTACATTGAATCTGAGTTGACAATGATTTATTTTCCCTTTTCACGTGAGAGAGTTTGGTATTGATTTTGTATCTGTTAGATAGTGGCATGTTTGTCTCCAATTACTGGCGCCAGAATGATTTCGATTAATTTTGCATTCTTCGTCAAATTTTTTTTGTTCTTTGTTTATGAGGGAAAAGTATAGTGTTCACATTATCTGTACAAATTCAATGTCATTTTGCACTTAAAACTGATAATTTTGTTATGAAATGTAATAAAGAAAAGGCAGAATAATATGTACAGTACATTGTACATACATTGCACATTTTAAAACTTGTACTAAATTAAAAAAGGGTCAACATAATCTGTTAAAATTGATATTCAAAAGAGAGATGCTTAGGTGATAGTCATGTAGTTAAAATTAATTACACATAGTTGTACATGAGTATTAGTAAGTTCAAAATAATTTCAACAGATGTAAGAAAAAATACGACATTGAGTAATTAACACATACATGTACATGTATATAGATGAAATCCTGATTGCTGGCTGCATGTAAGGATGAATTTATGTTTAACTAAATGAAGTTGTTTGTGTAAATCAGTCAAAAATATTTCACATTCGTGGACTTGGTTTAAAAAAATGCAATTTTCAAGTTGTTGCATTAATTTAAATGTATTGTCTACAGTTATTAGAACCATATGCGAGTACTATGGATGAAATATATTTGGAATGTAGGCTAGATAGCATATGTCATCTATAGCTACCTCCAACAAAATTACTAATTTTCTGGGAAAAAAAGAAGAAAAAATGGCATAACATTAGAGCAGTCCATTAGGCAATATATTTAGTTTATTTGACCAGTGACTGTAACTCGACTCCCGTAGTGTACAAATCAATTTCATCAATATTGGTTTTCATGGGAACATCATCATATTATTGCTAATGTAGCCCATCATTTTTGTAAGGAGCTTTATCCTTGAGAGAGAGAGTTATGTAACACAAGAGAGCAGGAAGGAATTTTTATTGGATTTGGGTATTAATAATTCAACCGAAGTTGATTTTGCTACAGATATTTCTCTATAGCTCGGAATTGTCTTTTCTCTAGCGCTTTCCTTTTCAGATCATTGACAAGCACACATCATATTGAAAATGGAAAAATGCCACTTATGTATTCTCGCACTTGATTCAACCTAATCATAGCAGTCATTGGTATTTAATATTTGATGCCTTTAGTTAAGCCAACAGAATACAACAGTGTTGGAAAACATCCATTTCTGCACAATTAACATGATTGCTATGAATGAATAACATGGCCAATTAACTGCAGTAGATTTGTTGGCCTTTGTTCAAACCTGACTGATGAGTAGGCTGTTCTCTTCTGTAGCTGCTCTTTGAACAAAAACTGTTGAAAATGTGATCTGGTTTGGCTGTAATAACCTCCCCCTTTGAGAGCTGAAGACGTGATGGCATATATAGCAGAATTGATCCGTGGTATATATGGCTCTGATATCTTTGTTCTCTTTTACACCCAGCAGGAGAATTAAGTCACACAGAAAACACATTCTCACAGATAATTGATTGGAAGATACTATTTTAACTATGGGTAGTATTTTAAATAAATTCTTTCCATTGCAAGAATATTGATTTAAAAAAAATGATCTAAGACTACTGTGCTTATTGATTCAAAAGTTGAATAATGATGAGATAATCACAGGGCACTGGGCCACACCCGTTAGATGTCAGAGGGATCTGGACCACTCCCCTTGTACCACAGGGATCTGGACCACTCCCCTTGTACCACATGGATCTGGACCACTTTCCTTTGGCCACAGGGATCTGGACCACGCCCCACTGACCACAGGGATCTGGACCACTCTCTATAGACCACAGGGATCTGGACCATGCCCCATTGACCACAGGGATCTGGACCACGCCCTTTTGACCACAGGGATCTGGACCACTTCTTTGACCAAAAGGATCTGGACCAATTCTTCGCAGGGACCTGTCTTATCAGCAGAATAGAACTAAAGTTCTTTGGTTTTTATATCAACCATGACATTTACTGCACTTGACATCTTTATAATAACATGCTGACTGTGTATGATGCCACTGTGAGAAAAAGTTAAAAAATGATATTGTCGCCCAGGTACAGATTTATGGTAAATCATTCATTGGTATTGTGTTGTACTTGGATATAGAAGACAGGATAATAAATTGTCACTGGCAGACCTAATACATTGACATTTTAAATGTCAGGTCCCTACAATGAATCCCAATCATTTTGTGCAGGAGATTAGAAACCCCATACTAGTGTGTATAATAATTAAGGAGAGAGAGAGACTCGGAGAGAGAAAAAGGAAAAGGATAGGATGGGAAGAGAGAGAGAGGGAGGGGGATTAAGTTCTTATATTCATAAAGAGAAAGATCTTGGTTATCTTCGGTTTCTTAACATCAAACTTGTACCTGGATATCCAGCAGTGCGCATCTTGTTTTCTCCACAGGTGACCTTGTGTATCCAGTGTCTTGACCCCGCGTTTGATGACATTTGATCTTTGAATTGTTTTCTTTTCATCAAGAAGCCAAGTTGATTGATGTTGGGATCTTCGGAAGATGATGTCATACTTATTGAGTAAAATCATTGGAATGTTGCCAAATTATTGTTTTAGGGTATATTTGTACATTATACATAAAATGCATGTTGCATATTTTTTCTTATGACAAGCAGTTTGCTGAAAATAAGCAGCAGTGAAATACTGTAGATTTTTCTGTTTATATATGTTTTAGACTATATTATTGTATATACAAATTTGGAGTATTTCGTAGGAAATCCTAATTCTAGAAGTGCTGTAAACCAGATAATGTGGATGAATCCCCATGTCATCGGCACCACTGCACTTAGATCATGTTTAACATGGTGAGATCTGTAACAGTATGTTTATGTCTGCTTGCAGTGCACCCCTGGGCTCGGTATGAACAAGATGTACGAGTTACTCTATAACCAGCCGCCTAAGATTATGCTGATTACTGGTTGCAGCGGGGTGTCAACATTTGTGGCACAGGCAGCTAAGATGTGGAACCTGGTGGTGGTAAGTTGGCACAATTTGACTGTCACAACTAACACAATTCACTACTAACACAATTCACAACTAAAATTCACAACTAACACAATTCACTACTAACACAATGGCACAATCCATGTCAGCAGTAGCACAATCAGCTGTAAGCGGGAACCATTCTTTGCTACCTCTTTAACCAAACCTCATTTAAAGACACTTATTATGAGTAGCACATTTTATGTCAGTTTAAAGATAACTATCATGTACATGTATGCGTAATGCAGGTAGAAAATCCAAGACAAACGACTGCATTGCAGCATGCACAGCACGAATCTTTGCTTTTGCAGGAAATGCAGGACAGAGCACTGCTAATATTTTTGTAGGGGGTCTTGTTTACTGACTAACTCTAGCAAAGAGTTTATTTCAATTTAAAAGCAAATCTTACTTTATTTTGGAACTAGTAAAATTTATTATGCTAGTGGCTTGTGAAAGAGGCCATTTGCTTATGATTTAGAGAATGATTTTAGTGGCTTGCAATAGTTTACACTTTATTGTAGCAGAGCAAGATTTTGGATTTCAAAGAGTTTCTTCTTCTGGTAGTACGTCCAACAGAAGTTATTGGCATATTTTTATGTAGTAAACCTACACAAAGTATTTAGTTGCTATAATAAGAAAACAACAAAAGTTACAGCAGCTATGATAGTAAAATTGAAGCCATTCCAACATGGCATTTCATTTGTGGTAAAACTTCACACATGTTCTGTATATAATGCATACAATACTAGCAGTAAAACTGCTGCGGTTAACTCTGCTCTTTACCACAAACAACATCAGTCTTAATTTTCTCACCATGGGGAGTGTGCGTTTCATACACAAAGTGTTGAAATTTGATTTAGGAAAACTGCTCTTTGTGGCATAATCCTCCTGGGGCTGCTATATTTACACCTGCCACCAGGTATGTTGATTGTGACCAGGTGCAGACAGGCTGATAGAGCTGGTGATTTTAGCTTCTTCGTCTACCTGTGTTTTGCTTTGATTAATTGTGTCAACAGGTTACTATAGGAGATGCTAGGATCTACCAGAGTCACAGAAAATTTTTTCACTGTAGATATTTCATCAGCTATTTCTCTGCAATTTTCTGCACAAAGAATTTAGAGAAAAAAGAAAAATAAAAACTCTGGTTTGCTACCAGGACTTGTGGCCAAGAAAGATGCACTTTCATTATTATCTTAAGTCACAGAGGATACATTTGTTATCAAAATGAAGTGAATTCTGCATATGTTTATCATTACATGACTTAGATATGCAGTGGAAAATTAAGTCACTTTTCCTTCACTTGTATTGAAAGTTAAAATTGCAGTTCATGCCCACATGGAGTCTTAAATTAATAAAAGGATGGTAGAGATGTTAGAAATTTATGAAAAAGAAAGATTTGAAAAACTTAGTTTTTTAAATAAATGATTAAAGTGAAGGTGACTCTGGTCATCAAAGGAGAAGTATTGTGATTTTTATGAAACCAATAGCATGGAGTGTTAAGTGCCAAGGACTCTCCCTCTTTGTCTTCAGTTATTCATCTAACCATTTCAAATTGTTGAAATGAAATTTTGAACTTTAAAATTGTCAGATATCTAAATCTCAGGGTGTTTGACATTGTTTATTAAAAATGAATGTATTACTCTAACACTCGGATGAGCTGGCAGCTATAAATGCTCCTCGATCGTATTATGTGATAAGATACAGCTGAAGAACATACTGTATGAGGATTGAATTTAATGCAGTTGGCTTCATAGTTGGTATAATTTTAATGCATACTAATGGCATTAGGTGTGAAATGAACACATGATTCATCTCAGTATATGTCAGGGATTATTAAGGCTAACTGTAGATTAATGCAGTTCACATCACTTCCCTTGATTTCTGATTTTTTTGAGAAATTTTACAGATAACATTTTCGTATGTGTCATAGAAATTGATAACTCCATGGACGTTTGTCTATGTGATTATGGAAATCTTTCCTCCTCACAGTCAGAAAAATTCTGCTATCCCAACGGAATTTGCTAAATGTTTTTTTTTTTTTTTTGAAAAATGGTTCAACAATCTACATTCTGTTGAAATTTGGGCATAATTGACCATAGAGCCTTGAAAAGACTTAGAATTGTCTGTCATATGATATTATTATTATCAGTAACTGTGTTGTGCGCTGCATTTTGATAAACAATTTGGGAACTATAATGTTGACAGTGTAAAATGTTGATAACATTTTCATGCTTTTTTCTAAATTGATTGATTGATTGATTGGTAAATTCTGATACACAGGATATTGTAAAGATGTATCTTACCTTATCATTTAGTTATATCTGCCATGGTCATTATATGGCTTAGACATCCTTAGTGTCAATTTTTTATCCAAAAACTATATATATATATATATATATATATATATATATATATATATATATATATATATATATATATATATATATATGATATTGAAAGTAAATGCCAATATATGCTATATTCTAATATGTCTATAATCTATTGGTCCTTATATAATGAGTACTAGTACATCCAAGATGTTTGTTTTTTTAATGAAAATTTTTGTGTCCAAATGGCAAAACATAAAAAATAAATAAATAATTAAAATTTAAAAATATTTAGAAAATAAAAAAAAGGAAACTGGCCCACTTGAATGCTTGTTGCATAATCCCTGTAAGGAATCTGTCAATGTTTAATCGGGAATTAAGCGGCAATCTTTTGAGTGGGTAGTCATATTTGATCCCCAGACAGACATGCTGAAACTGTCGGTCCGATTGGTCATGACCAGCAAAATTTGTCTGGACCAGTAAAAAATTGGATTTAGTCAGTCCAAAGGACTGACAAGAGTTTAAGAGCCGCAATTTTGAATTCACAGCCATCATTTCACAGACTTTACTAATAAAATTATATAAGACCCAAAGCGTTTTCCCTTCTGTTTCAAACCTATCACATTCACAAATAAAGTAAGCTACCCTAATATTACTGGTAGTATCTGTCTCAAAGGAATAGGGTGATTTTTGGTCCGACAAAAATCCATTTGGTCCAGTAAATTTTTCATTACTGCTGGTCCAAATGTCCAACCATTCCGAATAGTTTTCAGCATGTCTGCCCAGATCTGTTAGTTCTCTGTTCTGAATGCGCTCATAGAAAAATTTATGTGATCCTGTACAGTGCTGACCTCTGGTGGAGAGCAGAAGAGTAAAGTCTCTCTCGGTTGAATTATTTATGAATTGTGTAAGTTATTGTCATCTGGTAATTCCAGTGTCACATCCCTGGTGTTGTTGCTACGGAGATTGACAGCTAGTTGAAGCGATGCATAGCACTTTTTGTGACAGGATAATATGCTGCCGTAAAAGACCGTGGTTTGAGATGAATGCAAAGCTGTCACATTGATTTTTTAGGCAACTATTTGTAACCAGCCTCAGATAAAATACAAAACATCAAAAGAGATGAAAGGAAAACACAGAAAAATGCTCTGAGCATGCAAATGCATTAGACTAAATTGAAGCAGCCTGTGTGTTCTTTCATAAAGATAAGCTGCTAATGGATGACACCCTTGTCCCTCAGAGATAGAATATTCCCAGACCTTTTTTTGCTGGTTAATGCCTCTTTTTTTTCTGAAATAATATGTCAAGATTAACAAAATTTTTCCCTTTGTGTCTTTGATTTAAGGCATTTCTGTCACAAAATCATTTGGTATTGTCATGTATTTTCACTGCACTATTTTGTGTTGTATGGTATTGTGTTATGATGCATTGTATATAAAGTAAATTGCAATTAATATTGTGATTGACATTAATTGATCACTAATTGTGGAAACCAGAAGTTGAATTATATATAATTTAGAATAGCGTTGTTGTAGACCCTGGAAAAATGATACACTAGCTGATGTATAGTAACTGATATATAGTGTCTGATGCCATTAGGAAAAAAAAAAAAAAAAACTTGGCTAGGATCAGACAGATCCTGAATTGAAAATGATTTCTTGGATAAGCTGGCACATATAGACTATAATGATTTTGCTTTGATTTAATAAATCTTACATCTGATTTTTTTCTTGGCATTATTCTACTTACTGTGGTGGCCCCCAAGCCATCATTTGTAATGCCCTAGAGACATCTTTCCAACTTTTTAACAACCTAAAATTGTGTCTGCACATGTTCATAGTACAGTAGCAATCTGAAAAAGAATCTTAGAACCGGTTCCCATACCTAGACCGATCTAGCAAGATTGACCCATCTCTGAGGGGTTTCTCACTAAATTGCATTCAGCTAAAGTGACTCTAATGTCTGGCATGCCTACTAAAGCTGTTGGGGGTAATTAACTATCGTTTAACAGCTTGAGTTGGCATGCCAGACATCTAGGCCGCTTTAGCTGAATGCAATTTAGAGAGAATCCCCTCGGAGATGGGTCGATCCTGCTAGACCAATCTAGGTATGGGAATGGGGTCTTAACCACCCTTCCTGCCCTCTTTACCTAGCTCCTGTAGACAAACCCAATGCATTTTCTACACAGATTCTGTGGATCTGTCACTCCTGTTGATTGCAGAGTTTAAGACAACCTCCAGTGACAGCACCATTTGTTAACATTTACCCAGCAACTGTTTGTATCTCTTTTAGTAATTTAAGTCCAATTTAGAGGATGTGATTCAAATAATGGGGATGAATGTTGAGACATGCTACACATATATCAGTATTAAGGCTGTAAAACTATTGGAAAAGCCTGTCAAATGGTGGGTTTGATGTTCTATTAATTCATGACACATTTTTCTTTGCGTGGTTTACTTTGCCTTTGAAGTCTGCAATCAAGCAACTGTCTGTGCAGGCCTGGAAATTGAGGAAATAGTCAATGGGACCAAAGAAATCTGATTTAGAACCTTTTTTAGATGTATGTGGAACACAGTGAACTTTTTTCAAACGTAAGTCGCATTCACAACAGATCATCTGCAGACTAACTGATCTGTGGACTAAAAATGGCCGACCCCACTTAAAAGCAATGCTGCCTAATCCCTTGCTG
The DNA here is from genome assembly GCF_001039355.2 of Lingula anatina. Next base: position 1,282,433 of record NW_019773736.1, read on the forward strand.
ATCTCCCTGCCTCCACACTCCCCATTCCTGCAGGATCCTAGCAATTAAACTTAGGAGTCGAGATTTAATTTGTTTAATTGCTAGGCCCCTGCAGGGTTGAGTGGAGAGTATGGAGGCTGGGAGACCAGAAGGGTATTAGGCAGCATTGCTTTTAAGTGGGTTGGCCATTTTTGATCTGCGGATCTGTAAGTCGGCAAATCAAGTTGTTCTGAATGAGGCCATAGATATATGTACACTTTGCACATTAAAATTGATACACACAGGCACATTTGCATGTATGAACACACACACACACACATACACACACACACACACACACACACACACACACACATGCACACAACACCTTATAAAACTATGGCACAATATGTGCCAATACAATGAAATGACTCGTCAGCACTTCCCTTCTCTAGCTAGTAATTGACATTTAAAGCAGAAGCTTAGTTGATATATCTGATCTGACACCCCTTGCTTCATTTGAAGCTATGATGTCTATTAAGAACAGAATACGTCTCTTTTAATTTCCTCTTTACTCAGAGCAGGAGAAGTGATCCTGCATTCTTAGAACTTGGGGCCATTGTACATTGACGTTCCCTTGTGTCAAGCTGCAAGTTCTCAGAGATACGTTTCCTCCATTTGACAGATGACAAAGCTGAGATTTAGCTCAGATTCAGAAACCTATGTTCACTAATCTTCTGTGTTTCCAGTTTTTTTGTGAACTGATAATAAGGCTTCCTGTGAGCAGAGGAGGCCATAATGTGAGAAGTTCATTTTCTTAGTCACGGTCTCCCTTTGATGTCATCTGAAAAATTATAGTGTAGGATTCGGCAGCAGATCAAGATGCTGTTGGGGCCTGCAGCAACATCTGTAGACCTGGGCCCTGTAAAGCATAGCGTATGGCGAATAGCGATATCACATAGAGGCTACAAAGTATTACATGGGGTGTGTATAGGTGAATTATGGAATCGAGACGCTTGCGCTCAGTCACAATGCAAAATGCTTTCAAGTTATGGGGCCCAGAACTGATATAACTTGATTATTGGTATTATAATCAGGGCTTTTCCCAGGATTGGGGATATTGGCCATTCAAAATGACCACCTGTAGTTTCCTACAAAAATTCAGGGAGTCCAAGCTGTTTGGTGATGCAGGAGGCTGTTCAAATGACGTCTGGACGGCTCACTGGGAAAATCCTTGATAATAAAATAAAGGAGAGTTTAAACTAGATTATGGGTTGGGGATTATTTTAGGTTCATATATCACGAAAAAAGAGATTGTGGCTTATTTCTTCTTCACTGTACATCACTTCAGTAGCTTCAAGTAAAACAGTGAAGGTCATTATATTCATAACTATATCAATGTCCTCCCAAAAGTCATTGCAATATATGTGCATTGTATTTAATTCCCATATAGATCAGTACATATTATATAATAGGTACTGCATTATTTGCTTTTTTATGATAGAGGCAGATATTTGCCCATGCACACAAATTCTTTTATATAGTTTTTCGTTTTTTCTAGTGTTGGTATATTGTTCACAATATGACACTGAATATAAATGTACACATTATTAATACTGTAACAGTGATGTTGGCAGTAGAGCTGCCAGGAATTAATTGCATTAGTTCATTTTCCCAGAGGCAGATGGCCCTGAACGTATTATCACAATTCATCAGAATCAAACAAATGCCAGCATACAATAATTTGAATTATTATGTAAAAGTCAAATTCCTACATTTTTCCATTATCATAATTCCAGTTTGCCTATGGCACTAGCTCTATTTCATTGTTTTATGATTATTGTTGTAATAAAAAATAATAATAATAATATTAAATAAAACTTATATCTTACATATGGCTCCAGTTCTGTGTTATAGTGTTAATTTTATTATTGTTATAATAATAATAATAATAATATTTACAGCTTGCCTATGGCTCCAGCTCTCCAGCGCTGTCCAACAGGGAGAGGTTTCCGACGTTTTTCCGCACCCATCCCTCAGCGACACTCCACAACCCAACGCGTGTGAAGTTGTTCCAGAAATGGGGCTGGACCCGCATTGCAACCATACAACAGACGGAGGAAGTGTTCACTACGGTGGGTATTATGGAAATGACTGGAGCTTTTCAGAAGGGGAAAATTGTGAATTTAATGCTGACTGTATTTTTAGTCATAATTATATATATATATTATTTTTAACCAGAACATTCCTATTGAGTGGTAGAAACAAAATTGAAAAGCATGCTGCTCTTTAATTCTATTCTATATATTAAAAGTGCTGTATTGAAGTATAATTTTTTAATGATTCCAAAATTATGCATCTGAACAATTAAAAATCTTCCACATTGAAAGGATTAAGACATCAACTTATGCTGAAAGGTTGTGATAACAGATTATTCTCTTGTTGATCTTCCTATTTTCTTTTAATTGATCCTCAAAACGTGTTTCTGTGTTTTTAAAATAAAGAAATGCATGAAACCTCATGGCTATATGGCCAAGTAAAGAAAATGGTGATTTTAAAAACCTGTACGTTTGCCTGACATTTCTGACTTTGGTTGAGATTGCTGAAAAATAACTTTTAATGGCATATTAATGATTCTTTTGCAAGGAATTTTTTTAGCCAGCATAGATAGCTTAGAATGGTGTATTCATGATTTATTGTATAAAATTTATAGTGCAAAAGTAAAACATACACTCTGTGAAATTAGCTGACTTCTATGATTCCTAGGCTCATCAAGCAGAGAGGAAAAGATTGTCATGCTAAGAATTCTGATGCCTGATTAGCTATATAGCTGGTTAGAGTTTGCATGATGATATTAGTGTATGTCTCCACTGCCACATGCATGTAGCATACTGAGAGATGACACAGGCTCCGTTAAAAAATTTACTTAAAGAGAATTTCAAACTAACCTGTTTAGGTATCTATCAGAAACTGAAAAGGGGATTTTTTGTCCACTTTTTTAAGAACTGTTACAAAATGGTGTCTGCATACTCAGTAAAGTTCACTTCTGAGATAGCAGTAATTTTGTTTATTAAATTCATTGAGCAGCAAATTTGTTTGATAAGTTACAAGAAAAACACTTAAAGTGTGCAGACCTTTTCCAAGTCAGCTCAATATTTATTATTGATTAATAGATAAATTAATTGATTAATTAATTAACCACAGCAAAATCTTTTGGGTTAAACATATGTAAGTTAGCCTATCTGACTTAGCCTAAAATTTTTATCATAATCTGTCTACAGATTTTTTAGTCAGTCTGTTAACAAATAAAAACCAAAACAAAGGCAAAAGTGGAGGCAATAAGATCGGAAAAGAGAACTACCAGTCTTCAAAATGAAATTGTCTGACTGTAAAGTTCAGTTAAGTTGAATGAAGCCAAACTCATTAACTTAGTTGGTGGTTAAGGGATTGCATGTAGATGACATAAAAAAACAAGTTTATAGATAATTATGCAGTACACTGATTGATTGTTTGTTCGAAAGTAGATGATAGCCTCATGAGTGTCTATGTTGAAATACACTTCAAGATCTTAGTTTTCTTTTTTTCTTGCAAACTTTAACTTTTACTCACTTGAGAGATTTCAGTTTTTATTGGACAACTTCATCAATCTCCGGTGAGTTAAAGGTTAGGTTTGTAAAAAGATAAGGTCTTATACTGTTATTAAAATTGCTGGCACTAATGAGAAATTCTCAGAGGAATATGTATGTTTTCTTTGTGCTGAAGCAACTTTTATTCATAGTGGAACAACTTCTCTTTGCATTAAGGCAGTTGCGTTTAAAACCATTACTTAAATTAGGAAAACATTTAAGATGGCAAATGTGTTTACTTGATATTTATCCAAGAACAGTGTTTAGTCATTAAAACATTTTTTCTACTTCAATCTTAATTTGGTTTTTAAAGGATCTCTGCGTAGAAGTGAAAGTTATCCCACACATTGCTGAATCATTCTTTGGGCTGACTCTATAATAATTATTGTTATTTTCTTCATCTGCTAAATTTTCTTTTGTGTGTCTGTGTATCTGTCATGGAAGGAAAGCATGCTTGAGTGTAGGCATAAGATCATTTAATGATTTTTCCTGGAAAGTTCAACAATTTTCCGTTTAACACCAACTTTTAATATATCTAATTCAAATCTGCTGAAATAACAAGGTTTTGTATATCTCATAAACGCCTTTTTGGGGTGTAGATTTCTATTTTCAGAGTGCCACTAGTTCATGTAGGTGTGACATCCAATAATTCAAAACATTATAAGCATTATTAGCTCTAGAATGGGAATCTGGTTATAATTCACTAATTTAATATGAATAAACTAAAGTAAAATAGGGTTAGTTTTAAATATAATCACCCTGTTTTAAATGTAATCAGTTGTTTGCATTATGGATACACTGGTGTCATGGAAGGTTTACTCTGTTTCTAACCATGCCTTTATAGTCAAACGCTCATTGTATGTCTTTAATTTTTTCTCGTCTTTGTTTGTTATTCTGGTATAATGATTTGCCTATTTGTCTGTCTGTATGAATGTAATGAATTTTGTTGCCTCTTCTTTTTCCCCAACATACATGTATAATAACCATGTTTTCTTTATTCTACTCAACACCAGGAGGAGTGTTAGACCCCATTTCCATAGATTTTAGATAGATCTATCCCTGTGGGGAGTCTCACTAGATTACTGTCAGCTTAGCCGTCTTAAGCGTCTGCTCCGCCTACCAAAAGCTGTAAAGGGGTAATTAACTATGGTGCGCGCTTGGCTGACTGCAATTTAGCGTGAACCCCCAGGGAATTAGGTCGATCTAAATCTCTGGGAATACACCTTTAGTCCGTTAATCTGATTGCATTTGGCCAGAGCACCTGTGGAGTTAGTTTGCATTAGTATGGTCAACAAAATTCATTGTGAACAGTCTCCATGAAACTTCATGCATCACTCTCTTAGTTCTTACTGTATAGTAAGAAAATGAACTAATCCTGTTGTGGCTCCAGTAAAGGAAATGCATGTTATCCAGTTCATATTCAGACCCTTTCAATTTATTAATTCTTTTCAGACTGTGAAAGATTTGGAGGAAAGGGCCAGAAAAGCTGGAATAGAGATAGCCATCCGGCAAGACTTCCTTACCAACCCAGCCGTTGCTGTTAGAAATTTGAAGGTAAATTACAACACTGAAAGTACAGAGAGAATAATGCAGAGAGATCAAAGGATGAAATTTAAGTTTGAAAAAGATGAAAGAGTACTGGAAAGATAAAAGGGAGACCATATTTATTAATCACCAACCTTGGGCTCTGTTCACAATCAAGTTGAGTGGACCTGACTGAGCTGCGGCTCAAATATGGTGCGACCCACTTGAAAACATGCCACATAATCGCTGCAGGGAGAAATCATTATGCAGCATGCACAGCATGTTTCAAGTGCACGGCCCAGTTAGGTTGCAGCTCAACTTGGTTGTGAACAGAGCCTTACTTCAGCAGCAAAAGCAAACTGACAAAAGAGACATTGTGTCTTCTGTGTGTTCTGTGGTAAGTTAGGGTTCTCAGGGTGATCTGTCAGCTTGCCAGAGGTATACACAAGGTGGCTTCACCAGATAATGACAATAATTCCAGTAATCAGACTTGTTTTCACAGTGACATTTTTGGTCTGATGACTTTTTAAAAAACCAATTCATTTAGGAAATAGTTATTTTTTCCTGGGAGAGTCGCAGTGGTTAGTGAGATTGATGAGGAAATTAGAGCCACTGTGTAATGAAGGGAGCTGAATTCCCACTTGGTGTTTGGAGGATCTTGCTGTGACTAACAAACTGTCAGCATAAAACTTTCTTATTTCTTTCTGATTCATTTCAGAATCAAGCTTGATGTGAGAAAAGACACAGTATTATTATTGTTTTTACAGATTTCAGGCCTGTAGCCAGAGGGGGGGAGGGGGGGGGGGTAGAACAAACCATCCTTTTTGACAGAAAATGGTCTTTTCTGGGTAAAATTTGATATAGGTACCCCAAAGTTTCATGGTAAAAGGCCCACTTATCTTGAACCCCCTCCCCTTTGAAGTGTCTGTCCGAGGGCCTGGATTTTGACTGGGTCCACTCCCTCCCCTGGCTGGTCTTGTGTATTATAACCAGCCACTGCCTTGCAATAGTGATAAGCATTGTCCCTAAATCTATTTATGCCTGATTCAGTATTTCTTCCTTTCCCTTAAAAGTTTTAAATGTCTTACGTGCTTAGGGTGCACTTAAAATTGACAGTCATCGCAGAATAGATGATTCAACAATGCTGAAAGCTATTGATCATTTCCCTCACATGTTACTTTGCTGTGCAATTGAATTTTTTTGGGGAGCTTGATGCCATTTGTTTTCCCACTCTACGGGCTTATTTCAAAACCAGTCAATTTTATTTTGTAACAGGCTTCAGTTTAAGCAACTTAAAGGTATTCTTTAATCTCAATTGAATCTATATTGTGCTTTGTTATGTTTATTTCAGAAACAGGACCCACGAATAATTGTTGGAGTGTTCTATGAAAATATGGCCAGGAGAGTGTTTTGCGAGGTAAAGATCACACAACAGTTGTTTAATTCTCGATGTTTGCCCACATTTCTCTACCTTGCTCGCTTTAAGATAATTTTTGAAAAAAATCATTTTTGTATCTTGTACAGCTACATCCGTAGTGCTGTCATTGAAATATTTTATAGTTATTTCTATTATTATCATTTAAGGTCTACAAAGAAAAACTCTATGGTAAGAAGTATGTGTGGTTTCTAATTGGTTGGTACCCAGATAAGTGGTATCTGAAGCCAGACCCCAATGTGAATTGTACAGCTGAGCAACTGCGAGAGGCCTTGGAGGGACATTTCACAACAGAAGCCATGATGCTGAATCAGAACAAAACTGTTGTCAGTGATGCTGGAATTGTGAGTAGTCAATGAGTGTGTTTGATGTGACATCAGAAGGATTGTGCCATCAGAAGTAGAATGTGTTAGGTGTGACGTCAGTGTGTCAGCTGCTTCATTTTAGTTTTCAGTGTGCAAAGTGTTTCAAAATAAAAAGTGAGGTTAAACTTTGACAAATTTTGAAAGTCCAATTGAATAATCCAGTTGAAAACAACTGTAACATTTTATCCTTTGTCTATTTCTATTGAAATTGTTCTAGATGTATTATTTAATTATTTATTTCCTGATATCATCTTCAGAATTCAATTGATATTTTACAGAGAATCAAAGTTATCTAAACAAGGTTTGTAAAATGAGATATTTTCACGAAGGATTATGAATTTGACTTAAGATTGTTGAAGTTTAGCTGGTGCACTGTTGTTTCAGACAGCTCAAGAGTTTGAAGACGAGCTGAAAAAGAGGATTGGAAAGGCTCCCTCTGACACAGAGGGTTATCCAGAGGCTCCCCTGGCTTATGACGCCATTTGGGCACTGGCTTTTGCCTTTAATAAGACAATACCAAGGTAACACATGGAACACACACGCATACATGCATGCATGCACGCACACACACACACACACACACACACACACACACACACATGTGTGAATACACCCACACGCACGCGTGCGTACACACGCACACACACACAGGTGCTGTTGGCTTATGATTTCAGGTGCATGCATGCACATACACATGTACTCACTTGTTTCCTTTGATTATAGAGCCTTGAATAGATAGTTACAATACTTGACTCTTTTCCAAAAGATCACAATCCTTTGATCAGCTACAGCATCATGTGCTTTTATAGCTTAATATTAAAAGTCACTTGACTACATATTCATTGCAACTTGAAATAGATGTTATCATTCACTATTTCAAGAAAGTAAATAGATACTATTTAATGACATTATATATAGCAAATAATATATTTATTCAACGTACCTGGTATGATAGTAAAAATCTGTCTGATGTTTAATCTTCAATTTTGAAACAAAAAATGTGTTTCCTAACATTTTGGACAGTCAGCGAATGGTTTTGTTCATCATAATGTCCATAGGCAACCAGTAGGTGGCAGCACAATATATGCTGATGTTGTTTGTTATCCAGGCTTGCTGCAAAGGGTCTGAAACTTGAAGATTTTGAGTATTCAAAAAGAGAAATAATGGAAGAGATTTACAATGCCATGAACTCTACTAACTTTCTTGGAGTCTCGGTAAGTGGAAGAATGAATGCTGGTTGTTGTTTTCCAAAATCAACTTTGTACAGTACATTTCACAGGAACAAGTACTAGCTGTTGTTGGCTGACTTTCAGATGATGAGTACATTTTCACGTAACAACTTGTCTATGGCCCAAGCATTAAGGGACTTAGTCTAATAGATTGTATTAGCTAGTTGTTTCATCATCAATGCTGAAAGAAAATTTGCAACAAATTGTTTTTCTTTTCAAGTATCACTTCAGTGTACATAAAATCGTATCATGAATAATATCAGTAGCAGTGATTGGTTTTGTGGGGTAATCAGCTGTTTTACTGTCCTTTAACCAATGTGAACATTCCATTCCAGGGTCCAGTCTCTTTCACCTCTGAAGGTGACCGAATAGCATGGGTCCAGATAGAACAGATGGTTGGTACGTAAAACAGGCTACAGAATTAGATGAAATTATGTATGAAAGAGCTTGAATTTCAAAATCGAACATAACTGGATAAAGTTTAAATTTCTTAAATTTGAACTCTCACCTGGTATTGACCTGTGCACAAAGCCCATTGTATTCTCCCTTGCAGGTGGTATCTACAATAAGACTGGTTTCTATGATTATGTAGCAGACAAGCTGATCTGGTACAATATCGAACAATGGATTGGTGAGTCACAACTTTTGATTTCATGGCTGACATATGGACAAAAATTAGGAAAGGGACATTTTAGGGATATTTCTTGTCTTAATATTTAAAGAATCCTTATTCATTGTAACTTTATGTTCACATATCATAAAATGTAAGAAACCAGGTAAATAAGTTAAAGACAATGGATGCGGTGTTGTGCATTTAAAAAAATACCTCCACGTTTTTATATATATATTTTTTTTATACTAAAGGACGGGCATAGTTGACATTTGGCACTGACTTTGCTGTTAGGCCTAATGTATTATTGCATCATAATAACCTTTTATGTGCATCATTATTTTCTGCTTTTTGTCTGTACATTTCTGTCCATTTGACAGCTTTGCTGACTTATTTTCAAAACTTTCAGATGGCCAGCCTCCTGCAGACAGGACACTATTGGAGCCCACACTCAGAGTGCTGTCAGTGGGGACGTATATCGCCATATCAGTGTTTGCTGCACTGGGGATCCTCGTGGGCGTCGGCTGCCTGCTGTTCAACTATAAACACAGACATCGTAGGTATGTGCACATGTAGAGCATTTAGAATGAAACTGAAAATCAAAAACAAGCAAAGACAAGCAGAAGGAAGCAAAAGAAGAATATTTGATGACTTTTTTATTCTCTCTCTCAGTACCACAGTAACTGTTATCAGTCTCGTTTTTCAAATGCTCTAGTGGAAATTATTTAAAAGTCTCTGTGTGAGTTTTTGCGCTGTAATGAGTAATTCACCTATTGTCCACCAGATGGCATTGGTGTCCTGTTTTCTCCATTAGTTGCTGTGTCTTTCAGGTTGATCCGTATGTCCCACCCAGACGTGAACAACATCACTGTGATAGGCTGTATGATCTGCCTGTTTTGTGTCTTCCTACAAGGACTGGACGGACAGTTTATTCCACCTGAGGTTTTCCCTCAGATGTGCCAGGTAGGGATAATACTTTTTTATACTGGAAGGATGCATTCATATACTCAATATACTTAATATGTAGCCTGAAACATGTAAGTTAAATTAGTCACAAAATCTTGTATTTGGAATCGATATAGGACCAGTTTATCTCACATGTAAAACAGAGCAACAAAAGTACTTTTCAGTCTCTATAATACTATTTTAGCTGTGATCCTCTTGTCTGCAGGCTCTGCTGGAAGTTATCTTAGAGCTTCACCTTTGTTATAGGCCCATGAGCCACTGACTAAGCAAATTAGTCAGCAAAATGCTTTTTTACACTGGAACTGCGGTCAGTCTATAATAACTTGGCTAAAGAATTGTTGAATCTTCTTTATCCCCAGGCCAGACTGTGGCTACTGTCTATTGGCTTCCTTCTCGGCTATGGCTCCATGTTCTCCAAGATCTCTGCAGTTCACAGGTGGACCACCAGGGGGAAGAAAGAGGGAGAGGTGAGGACACTTTGTCCTTGACACATCACTTAATTGACATATCACTTTGTCACTAACAAACTGGTTTATGACACATGTTACACACATCTCCAAATGATTTAATTCTTTTCTTCTTATCCTTATTTGATAGCTCAGTGTGTCTCAAAACAGTGCTGTAGTATATAATGAGAAACTTTGAAGGCTTTATTTTATTAATTTGAACAACGTTTTTGACTTTACAAAACATAGATTGATATATTGGTACATTATCTGACCTTTTCAGTTCATGATAATCTCTTTCAAACAAATTATTTTAAAATTTGAATAATCTAAGATGATGTATGTACACATATAATTTAACATGTTTCAGTTAATGAAGGAGTGGGAGCTCCACATTGTCCTCATCGTCATCCTGGTTCTGGACCTGGCTGCTCTCACTGTGTGGCAGGTGCTGGATCCTCTGTACAGAGAGCTGGAAGATTTCCCCCAGGAAGACCCTCCAGATATCCACAAAGATGTGAAGATATTGCCACAGCTGGAGCACTGTGAATCACACCACTTTATGATATGGATAGGTAGGATGTGATGTAAGGTGTGATTGGGTTAGGTGTGACAATGTGTTTGTTGTTACAGTGTGTTAGATGTGACAATGTGCAAGCTTTGATAATGTGTTAAGTATAAGGTATGACAATGTGTTTTGTGTTTGCGGTGACAGAGTGTTAGGTTTGACAGTTTGTTGGGGGTGATATTTTTTAGGTGTGACACTGTGTTCATTACATATGTATGTTGTACTAAGTGTGTGTGTGGAGACTGCATTGAGATAGGCTGTGTTGGTAGTGTGTTAAGGCAATTCTTAAACCCTGAATTTACTACATGTAAGAGTATAGATATAGATATCAGACAAAGGAACAGATATTGAATGACCATCAGTATTTTCTTCTTTTGATATTTTGCACTTCAGTATAAGGCGGTTTTTTTTTTTGCTTTTTCAGGTGTTGTGTTTGGATACAAGGGCCTTCTACTTTTATTTGGACTGTTTCTTGCCTATGAAACGAGGAGTATAAAGATGAAACAAGTGAATGACTCCCGCTTTATTGGAATGAGTATCTATAATGTTGTGGTGGGTAGACGCACTTCTCATTGAAATATTGCCTTAATTCCATTTCTCAATCTGATTTTTATTCATTACAACTAGCAGGCTATAAGAAATTTTAAAATGTTAAGTGAAGTTTTTAACATTTCTGAACAGGGTTTGCTGCTTTTACAGATAATGACTTTTTAACACATGTGTTTTCATGATAACACATGAAATTCATATATTTGATAAAAGTTTGCTGTATTTGACTTAAGCTCAAGTATTTGTATTCACATTTACATGTATGCAGTGTTCTGACTGTCAACATGTGTAGACTGCTAATGTGTGGTTAACAGAATTAACAAAAAAAAAAAAAAGAAAAAAATGGAATTTTTATTAACCATATTTTTAGAAACTATATTGTTATCTGTATACTTAATACAATCATTCAAGCAATCTGATTTCTGTTATATGTGAATTTTAATTTGTATATTAGTGGCTGAATAAACTCTTTATCCTATCTAGGTGGTCAGTCTAATCACAGGTCCAGTGACACTTGTCATACGCAGCCAGCCTGATGCCAGCTTTGCCTTTGTCTCCATAGCAATCATATTGTGTTCTTTTCTCTCCATGGGGCTGATTTTTGTACCAAAGGTGAGCTTGGTTTTAAGGTGATTTCACTGAGAGAACATCGTTGGATATCTGATTGTTTTAATTTGTGATGTTACTGTATATGGCATATGCAATGAAATTATCTACATGTACATGTGAAGTTCTTTACTGGTGGAAGTAACTTTAACAATTATCTGTTTTATATTAACTTTAACTGCCAGTTTATTGGACTGTTTCACTTGACAATTCATATATATTTGTTAAGTTTTACCACCAGAAAGTCAAATTAATTTTGCATTTTTTAAAGATTTCTTAACCTCATTCTCCATTTCAGTTTGACAATGATCTTTATGAATTTTTTACTTAAAATTTGTATTTCTTTTAATTCTCAAGGGCCCATGTGGAGAATGTTGCAAAAAAGTACAAAATTTTCTATGATGTGAATACTTTCTAAACATTCCGTTCAAAAGTCAGTCCAGCTTCTGTCACTTCTGTCAATTTTTCAAAACATTTTGCAGATTATAGAAATAATAAGGAACCCCCGAGATGGAGCTGAGAATGTCTCCTTGACAGATGCTACTGTGGTTCAAGAAGATGAGGGCAGATACAACCAGCTAGTCACAGATAACGAGGATCTTAAGAAAGCAATATCAGAGGTAGTCTAGAATATGGAACACATGTCAGATAAATTTGTCCTAAGAAGTGTGAAAAAAAATCAGCAAATGAATTTTTTTTTTCAAAAGAGTAATTTCTATTATGACACAAATTTAAAGCAGGGATTGATTAAAACGAGCATTACTATTCAGAAAGTTGCATCATATAATTGGCTTATAAAGTATTTGCTATATTTTGCAGAAGGAAGATCATATTCGTCAGCTACATAAACATCTGCAGGATAAAGCCAGCCAGTACCACCAGAGGTCACCACCTTTTGCTGCAGACGACACACCCCAAAATCTTCTCAGGCGAAAAACTTCTAGAAACTTTACTGCAAAAATGGGAAGCATGACTTCAGACAGCAGCCCCACCCATTACCAAAGCAATGGAGATAGTGTCTTTGACAGTTACAGTACTTTCACGACCTGTACAACGGCACCCACAACAGTAGCCATGACACATGACAATATCAAAACTGGCGGTGCCGCCAAGACCAACCTGAGGCAATCCCTGAAGGTAGAGGATGCCCTGACTATAGGGAATGATGGAAATAGTGACTCGGCCATTGTGGCTGATCTGCATGTGACCCCAAAAATAGACAGGAAAGATCAGAAAGTGAACAGCCTGCAGGAAAATGCCATAATGGAGATTAGTCTATGATACTGCAGATCTCTGTTTTTGTTTTTTCATTTCTTTAATTGATATTTACGTGGTACAAAACTTCTCTTTTATTGACTGTGCAATGCTCTGATTTCATTTATATTTTGGGTTTATGAAAGTTAACAATAAATAGCATGAAGTCGTAAATAGAAGACTATAAATAGAACATTGATATTTAGTGAACAGCACATATTAGTTGTGCTGTGCCTCTATACAAGTGGCAGATAGCACTTTCACTTGTCTTTATTATTTATACTGAGGGGATAATGGGTCATATTGGCCCAGGTTTACATTGGATTTCTAAGGAAGTTAGTTCCCTAGTTACTGGTAGTTAAAAATGAGTAGAATGGGAATATGACAAATCAAAATTTTAAATCTCCTTTGGACAGTACCCATACCATGGAATTGTCTGATGATGAGCTAATTCTTCCATGGTGATGGAAACACCCTCAGTGAAATGGTGACTTTTTAGAAGAGTTGGCACAACTCCAGGGTCATGCCAGCATGTGCATTTTATTTAGCATCCCCTGTTAGAAATATATCTGTATTTTATTTACCCATTTCTAAGTGATGGATGAGTCTTTGAATTTGGGTTAAATATATGCAAAAAAAAGACCACAGGAATGCAGCATTTTGTAACAACTGCGAGATTAGATGAGAAGAGATCATTTTCAGGGGCATTTAGCACCCTTGCAGTGTAAACATTATAATTATGAATTTCAGAGTGTAACTTTGGTTAATAATGCATAGTTTAGTATAATATACAGTATTATTTTATTATTTTTGTTCATTTTATATATACATTTTTTGTTATAGCTTTCACTCATTTTAATTAGATTAAAATATTTTTTTGTTTGTACAATTCTAAAAATACATCTTGTTGACTTATGTTTTTACTCTCCATTGGCTGTGATGTTAAATGTCCAAAGAACAAGGTCAGAAATCAAATTTTGTTATTTATCATGGCAATTCAATTCATAGTTGTTTCTTTTCTCAAATAAACACTGGTTGTCAACATAATATCTTTAATTTTTCATATTTTACTTAACTAAATGATTTTACTGTCACCAGTACAAAATATGATAATAATGATAAAGTAAAATAAAATAAAAAGGAAAGGTTACTAATAGGCCTTTTCAGTTAAAATTAGTAACTTTTATTTTCAGTACCTGAAGAAGGGCACCTACCAGTTAAATATCAACTCTTCAAACTAAATAGCTGAGGTGAAAAATGCCAGATAACATTATACTTAACTTAGATCACCATTTGCATTAAATATTTTATGACGCAAGTCTTGGTGAGAGAACTGTAACATGTCAAAATTCTTATGCAAATTTGGACGACATACTATCAAAACTTATGAGATGAAGTGAGGGAGTTTAAAATTATGGGAGTCATATCTGGTCGTATCATGTTAGGCATAATGATAAATGTTGTCCCTGAGGGGGAGCAAGAGCCACTTAAACAGGAGACAGTTCACCTCATCACTTCTGGTTTGACGCCATGCTATCAAATCCATATTTTACTTTTTTTGCTTTTTAATTACTTTTTGGTGTATCACACCACTTTCAGTTCTGCAAACCAGATAACTTTATTGTATTTAATGTGCATGAAGAGTACATCTTCCTCCTTGCCAATGATTTCCATATATTATCAATAATCCCCACTCACAGATTCATTGATCTAATGCAGTTTTAAAGTACTGATATTCAGAGAGGTTCCAATACAGGCTCTGAACCTCAGGGCGATCTGATCACACTCGCTTTCTCAACACAAATACACCGTGAATACCAGTATGAAACCTATAAATTTCCTCAAAGTTTGCCGTGAGTTGCTCGATACGAGCTTCACCGTAGATACGATGTGCATTATACTCCAGCGTCCCTTTTCTCTTTCCAAATGAAGCAGGAACACCAAGAAAAAATAACCCACCAGGCTTAAGCATGCACCATATTTGCGCTGCAGCTTCAAAATCACCATACGGATTAATAGGGTCGCCATAGCGACCAAGTCCTGAGTGTTCTAAGGAAGAAAATGATGCAGCAAAATCAAACTGGGGTGGCTGATTTTTTATACTTTCGTCTGCCAAGTCTGGCATCAGTTTAAACGATATCTGAGGATGCTCAAATATGACAGAATTATAATCTACTGTTGTCACATGCTTGACACCCATGTTTATGAGCATTACTTCTATCCAAGGACGAATACTCCCAATCACTATCCCAGACTTGCCCGTCAGTTCAGATTTGTATTTGCTGAGACCATTCTTAAACTTTGCACTCTCTTTTCCGTAACTTCCAATCATTTTTAGCTCTTTATCGTCTTTGATTAATTTGTTCATGTCCTCTATCTTGAACACGGAGCCCTTAGAAGCCGTTGTGCCATCCATGTAAAAAGATCCCAGTGCCATGTCTCCATTTTGTGTGAACGCATCCAAAAGCTCTGTAGGTGGCTCTCGTAGAGGTGGTTTATACACTTTTCCAGGAGGGTATTTAAGTCTCAGAAATATGTTACGACAATTAAAATTCTTCTTGACAAAAGACATTCCTTTGCTTTTGTGGATGGAAAAATCACAGACTTCCCCACAAGGAGGAGACAGGGGGTTGTCAATAGATGGTGCCAAATGCAGATGATCCCTTGAGACCTCTGTCTGATGCTGGTTATTTTTACTGGCTGGTTCTGGTAAATGGTTTGGTTCACCATTTGTCTTCAGCATTTCAAACTTCTTTGGCAGCTGAAAGAACATGAGTATTACAACTATTTTGAACACTTAGAATACTATGATATGTTTAGTAATTGAACAATTTTGAAAAAGTACAAAATCACTGCTTTTTTTCAAATTACTGGATTTCTAAACAAACATATATCTGAGCTCATTTCAAAACGTCACCATGTCACTTAAGTGACAACTATCCCATCTTTAGTTCACTAGAAGAAAACTTTCAAATAAGCCAGAAATGTTGTGACCATCACTTAAAATATAAAATATTTAAGCTCAAGGATAAAAAATGTGAACATAATTCCATTTTAAAATTTATCTAATCTGTGCATCGTTAAAGGTAACAAAAGATCCACTTGATCCAAATACAGTTTATAATCAAATTCATAATTCATAAGAAACTTTGTAAGCCTCTACAACCCAAATTTGCATACAAATCACACAGCCAACTGTTGTAACAATACACAGATCTGACTTCTTCTAACTTCCTGCAAAGTAACACCTGAATGAAAGACCTTCCAATATATCCATCACCAAAAACACCTTATCACCAGTCAAATAAACAGCCAAAATGTGGTGTGGTATTATCTCGAAAGAACTCAACATCATCTTCAGTCAAACTTACCCATAAAATCATCAAACATTGCACAAGAATCAAAAGTGATCTGAAAAGGAAAGGATGATTCTCATTCCACCAGCCAGAACTTACCATTATCAAGAGCGCCATCAGCACCAGTGCACCAGCCAAGCCATACAGCAGATTTCTGTGAACCATACTTCTATCCTCAACTTTTCCGAAAGTAATGGTCAGTCTACAGAAAATATGACTTAAAAGCATTTCTAACAATGTATATATATTATGTAGATTCCTTTGTCACTTAGGGCTCTTTCCCAATGAAACTTGTGTTCTACGTAGATCAACCCAACTCAGCAGGGAATTTCACTGCTTCAATGCAATCAGATTAAAATATTAACATGCCTCTTCCTGGTATTGAGTAGAATATAGAAAAGCTGGTGATTTTACGAGTACGTTGGACACAAGCAGATGTGTGTTAATCTGATTGAATTCAGTGAGAGTCCCCAGGAGTTACTAAGAATTACTTAGAACAATAGTTTCATTGGGAATGTAACCCTATATGTCCATACTGTTATAAATCAATGTCGGCTTGAGGGGCGTTTGGCCAAGGTGGACAACTTTACACTGATACTATCATGTGCTGCCCTCTGGCCATCAGACCCATCATATTAACCTGCACTGACACTGTCTTGTACTGAATACCACACTGCTGATATAAAATCTGAGTCAATTTTTTCTTTATGTGAGAGACAATATACTGTAGTAGTAGATACATTCTGTGGAGTTGTTAAATGTGGGTATAGTTCCTAAAATATGTTAATAAATTCACTATCTATGATTTTTTTTTCAATATGGCATATAGCTCACATGGAGGTTGCTCGAAGGCTGCCAACTGGCAGATGACAAACAACTCAACCCCTACCTTGCCATAAAGTAGAATATTCTTAGCTTAATCAGTTAATTTTTTCTTCTTTCGTAAAGATTGAGTTATAGATAAACAATTCTATTTGTCTTTATTCATTGATTATGATTTGATTTTAAAACTATCCAACTGTAGATTTGTAACATAAAATGAAGTATTACACAAAAATCTATAAGTTTCAAAGTTTGTAATTTGTAGTGTTTTATTTCCATATCTCAAAACTGACACTTCTATAAAAAATATAACTTTTAAGTAACATTTTGTTCCATTGTTGCACTCTGATTAGTTTTTCTGATTTCTGGCAATGAACTGAGCCACTTGATTCACTTAATTTTAACAATTTAAAAACAAATATATAACAATGAATGTTGCAACTACATGTATCAGCACCGTTTCTTTGTTGACTTTTTTAGGCAATATTTAACAAACAACTTAAAACCCACCATCACTGCTGACAAAAAATTTATGTACATGAAATGCTAATTGTTTTTAAGACAAAAACATTAAATATATACAACAACAAAAACATCAGCAATGTGTGTGTGTATATATATATATATATATATATATATATATATATATATATATATATATATATCAACAAACATGTAAGCAAAATATACTTAAGCACAATTATAATCATACTTCTGATTATATTATCACAGAATAATATATTGCTCTTTTAATAAGATAACAAACAAGGCAGCAAAGCTGTCAAATGTACAGACAAAAAACAGGAAATAACTATGCACAAAATAGGCTACTGTCAATTCTGATGCAAAAGTACATTATGTTAAACTGCAAATTCAACATCAAATTTTAAATATACTCAACAGGTAATACCAATGTAAGTAAAATGTGTAACAAGTTCACACTTTGAAAATGTATAACTTCCAGAAAAAGAAGCCAATTAGACTGCTTTTCCAACTCAGGCTGCATTTTAGACTGTCCTGTATTTCTTTTTTGAAAGTTTGGCAATCATAAGTAACATGGTTTTCCCATAATGGTCATCATGGCAGCAGCACCCAAAATTGTGTTTTCTTCTATTCTGATGCCATATTACATAATGGTTAACAGCATAAGGACCGTCAATTTTTAATAATAAAATATACATATCATGGATTTTCAGAAAATGTGACTAGCATGGGTCTTCAAGCCCATGGAACTTCAAAGTCACACCTTGAAAATGCCAATATGTGAAAAATTAAATTTTCACAAAAAAAAAAACTGTTTAACTGGCATTAAGAATTACCAAACAGACTGCATTGCCTACTGAAGCTGTATTTTAGTCCCATGTTTCTTTCCTGTAAGTTTGAGAACAGTAAGTGACATGGTTTTTCTTAAATGGTCATCATGGGAGCAGTGCCCAAAATAGGTTTTTTTCAAATTTTGATGCAATATTACATAATGTTTAACAGCATAATGACCATCAATTTTCATAATAAAATATAAGTATTATGGATATTCAGAAAATGTGACTAGCAAAGGTCTTCAGGCCCATGGAACTTCAAAGTCACAACTTGAAAATGCCAAAATTTAAACAAGACAGCACTGTTCTGAAATGTTTTTTTTCTCCATTTTTAACAATTTTTTAAACATAAAACAAAATTAACAGTTTACTGCAATTTTTATATGATCAACTAAGAAAATTGATGAGATGGGAAAAATATCAATAGAACAGTGTTAAATGTCCAATTTCTTCCATTCTGAGATTCTGAACATAGTGAATGATTGAATCTGACAAACTGCAATGATATGAGTTTATTTAAATTTTTAAAACTTTATTACACAATACACGATAACAAGTTTACCATCATTTTTCCATAATCAACTAACAATGTTGTAAAGATGCAGGAAATGTCAAACAAACACTTTTACGTATCTTATTAGTTCAATAATGAGACTGTTAATATGCCTAAGAGTTGAATTTGAGAAAATGTGAAAAAACAGCATAACTTCTAAAATAATGCCCCGATTATGCTGATTTTCGAACTCAACCTGCGTTTTAGTAAGATTGACCACTCCTGTGAGTTTTAATGACAATTGGCCCATCTGTTTTTCTTCTATTGTGTTTACAGTGTTGCATATATGCTGAAAATTGAAAAAACAGCATAACTACTAAAATAGTGGCCCAATCATGCCGATTTTCGAACTTGACCTGCGTTTTAGTAAGATTGATTACTCCTGTGAGTTTCATGACAACAGGCCTAATGGTTTTCCTTAAAATGTGTTTACAGGGTTGCATATATGCTGAAAAGTGAAAAAAACAGCATAACTTCTACAATAATGGCCCGATCATGCTGATTTTCAAACTTGACCTGCGTTTTATGAATATTCATCAGCTCTGTAAATATAAAGCCAAAAAGTAAAACTGCCCTCCACTTATCGTGTTTACAAGGAAAGTGCATGGCGCCGGCATCGGCATCGGCGACGACAGACGCAGGTGATGGCAATATGTACAGACACATCTGTATCTGTACATAAAAATTATCTTACATATAAGCCTTAAATGACGATGATGTCACAGTAGATGTCACATAAGACTAGAAAAAGTGCAAGGACCAACATGAGATGGGACTAATCTTATAGCAAAGATTACCTATGCACTAGGTATGTTGTCTTAGAAAGCAACAGGCACAACAGTGAATGCGCACTGTTGTGCAACAGACTTATTCCACAGAACTTTAGAGAAAACAGCCAGAATACAATGTCCACAGATATTTGTCAGCTTTTCTTCAATCCCATTCCATGCTTGCTAGTCTGAAATTATTTACGACTCCTGTATCCTACAAATCTTACTAAATCTCTCTAGAATTTATGCTAAGTCCAACACTTTGGTATAGCAAGGATGATTTCCATTGCCATCATTGGATCTTCAGGATACACACCAACAACAGTAATATTAAAATTCATTTACAATAAAAATGCTGTTAGCTCAAGCCAGGGTTCTAACCATTCACACACTTTTTTCCTACCACATCGCTATGTAAACACCTGTGATAAAGTAATTCAAAGGTGTGGTTTTTATAGCATAGTATATTTAGGCCTATTTAGGTCCAGGTCAAAAACACTTTTAAAACTGCCCAATAAAAATAATTATGTATTGATTAAATTCCAATTATTTGTTCATTTTCATTGTATCCAGCTATTCTTAATACTTTTGTCAACATTTAAGCAAATCAGATAAAACAATTTTCCAAAGAAAACTTTTATGTTAAAATAAATAAATAAATAAATCCTACAGCTTTTTCATGAAGCAATATGAACTTTCCTGCTATTCACCATACCTGTATTTAACTTTACATCCAGTTCTATCCCTCTTAAATTTACCTCAGTCTTTAGCTATATGTTGAAAATCCAAGGTAATATAATATTAATTATCTTCTCTATGAACTAAAATTAGTCTTCAAAGGGTTGCCCTGATATGAGCAAAATCCATAAATATTCCATTGCATTAGAAAGTTGCTACTTCCACTTTAAGTAAGCGTAAAGGTCAAATGCTCTTCAGTTGAACCTTCACAATGTATCCGTTTCTGGAAGTAACACAGTGGTAGTGCAACCTTTGATAACATCCTTTAAGTCAAAATGCATGTAACACACAGAAAAGTTCATCAGTTGTTACATCTACTATGTGTTTCTAATATCTGGCAGAGCTGGCAACTAGAAAGTACTGCCTACATATGATGTTCGTAATCATCCTTCAACCATGCTTCCCATGTCAGCAGTTAGTTACTGAATTAGAAAGTGAAAAACATCCATCAGGAGTGAGCCGCACACACTGGGTCTGTGTGCAGCGGCACTAAAATTAGTTCGCACAGACAATGAGATGGTTCAGCATCATGAGAGAACCCTCTGTTCCAGGGTGGTGACACACGTGGTCTTCCATCATGCAATCAGTGTGTTAACATTGCTGCAGCATCCCTGTGGTTCCTCCCTTCCATGGGTCCCATCAATCAGTAGGGGAAATGGGATAAAACTTTTACTTAAAAACTGTATTTGAAAATGTCCCAAAGTCATATTTCCTGTCAGCACATCCTGCAAAGCTACTTTTTTTCCAAAAACAACTAAAATCACTAAAATAAAAGAACCTAGTGTGGATATTTCCTTTTGGAATGTTCATGTAAATATGGGAGTCACAAGTGATAGGGTAGTCATTTAGAAGGAAATCATTTATTTAAAATAGGGCAGCAAAGCTGTCAAATGTACAGACAAAAAACAGAAAATAAAGATGCAAAATAGGTCATTTTGTCAATTTTGATGCAATAATAAATAATGCTTATAATAGCACTGTCAGTCAACACTGAATTTTAATCATGCACAACAGGTAACATGGTCAATAACAGGAGTCGACCCAGAGATATTTTCTGACAGTATTCCAAAGTATCTATGTTGATCCATCTCCCATTTTTATGGTCTTCCAACAGAAAAAAATAGATAACAGTCAATATAAACTTAATAACCTGACCGTCTTCCGGAAGACCCAGAAGATGGTCTCAACCCACCCCTTCAATAAGATTCAGTTACAGTTTCAGGACCATGAGAGTTCAAATTCACATGATGAAAGTCTCAATATTTGAACAAGGCAGCAAAGCTGTCAAACGTACAGACAAAAAACAGGAAATAACTATGCACAAAATAGGCTACTGTCAATTCTGATGCAAAAGTACATTATGTTAAACTGCAAATTCAACATCAAATTTAATTATGCTCAACAGGTAATACCAATGTAAGTAAAATGTGTAACAAGTTCACACTTTGAAAATGTATAACTTCCAGAAAAAGAAGCCAATTAGACTGCTTTTCCAACTCAGGCTGCATTTTAGTCCTGTCTTTCTTTTTTGAAAGTTTGACAGTCATAAAAAGAGGCAAGAACAGACATGACAAAGAAAAGGATGCAATGGGCCTCATTGAGGGTGCAAAGCAAAGTATAGTGTTACCATACTGCCAAGGTCTGTCAGAAAAACTAAGCCGGGTTTATAAAAAATATAACATCAAACTCCACCATAAGCCAGGTTGGACGCTGAGACAAGCACTAGTGAAGCCCAAGGATCCTCTAACCCAAGGAGAGCAATGTGGTGTGATATATTCAGTCAAATGTGGAACCTGCCAAGGAGAATACATTGGCGAGACAGGAAGACCATTAGCCACAAGAATGAAAGAACACAAAGACTCAGTGGCCAAAAACAACTGGAAATCAGCCCTTGGAGAACATACCTGCAAACATCCAGGTCACCACATAGACTTTGACAGCCTGAAAGTGATAGACAGGGAAAACTGGACATTCCAAAGAAAAATAGCAGAAGCTGTACACATCAGGGCCAAACAACCAGACCTGAACAGACAGGGGGGGTATGATTTACCAGCTATCTACCTCACGGTGCTCCAGAGGGATGCAGAGGAGCCCCGGGGGGAGCAAGTAACAGTTACAACACAAGGCCAGTGATTAGGGGCAATTGACCTGGATTTTCATTCCAGGTGAAATGACCCAAGTCATTTACTCCCTGATGATGGTGACTGACAGTCACAGAAATATTGGAGGTAATACCCACATATTTTACAAGCTCTTGATAAAAAGAAAAACAGTAATTTGAATAATACACAATAACAAGTTTACCATCATTTTTACATAATCAACTTACAATGTTATAAAGATGCAGGAAATGTCAAACAAACACTTTTACATATCTTATTAGTTCAATAATGAGACTGTTAACATGCCTAAGAATTGAATCTGAGGAAATGTGAAAAACAGCATAACTTCTAAAATAATGGCCCGATTATGCTGATTTTCCAACTCATCCTACGTTTTAGTAAGATTGACCACTCCTGTGAGTATAATGACAATTTGCCCATCTGTTTTTCTTATATTGTGTTATCAGTGCTGCATATATGCTGAAAAAAGTGAAAAAACAGCATAACTTCCCTTAAAATGGCCCGATCATGCTGATCTTCGAACTTGACCTGCGTATTAAAAATATTCATCAATTCTGTAAGTTTCAAGCCAAAAGGTAAAACGGTTTTTCACTTATTGTGTTATCGGTGTTGCATATATGCTGAAAAAAGTGAAAAAACAGCAGAACTTCCATAAAATTGACCCGATAGCTCTGATTTTCGAACTTGACCTGCATATTATGAATATTCATCAGTTTTATAAGTTTCAAGCCAAAAAGTAAAAAGGTTTTTCACTTATCGTGTTATCGGTGTTATAATAATGCTAAAAAAAGTGAAAAAACAGCATAACTTCCCTAAAAATTATGAATATTCATCAGTTCTGTAAATTGGAATACAAAATGTAAAACGGTATTCCACTTATCGTGTTATCGCTGAGTGCACGGCGATGGCTACGATGGCGACAGATGCAGGTGACGGCTATATGTACAGACACATCTGTGTCTGTACATAAAAATTAATTATTAATGCTCTATGTAAGCCATGATAAGAAGCATGCTTTATTCTTTACCATCAATTTCTCACCAATTTTGAAGCACAAAATCTTGAGTTATTTTCTGTTAAGCTTTCTTTGACATGTAGTTTTCACACCATGTAATCCCTCCATCCATATGTTGGAGAATTCTTCTCACTTGGGACTGCAAATTTTACACGTTTAATTCTGCATGTGCCTGTTTGGGATTTGTGTCTGTATAAAACAAGATGCATTCCAATGCGCAAGCAGCAGACATGAAAATAAATCAAGCTTTATCTTCTGGGTTGGTCCATGTCATTTAACACTCTGTTCATATGCACGTTTATAAAAATAAATCATTCTGTTTAAGTACTATAAAAATCCTGTATGACCTGGTTCCTCAATTAAGAGTTATATGACTGTATTAATTACACCCTCTTTAACTATGATTCACTCAACAACTCCTTATTAAACTGATGTTCAGAGAGATAATAGCTGTTGATTTTGCAAAGATTATGTAAAAGAGGGCATTACAAAAATCACATGGTCCATTTTCATGTATCTAAATTAAAAAAATTAATGAAAAAGATCCAATTGTAAGTAACCATCAAGAAATATTTGATGTGTAGACATATATATATATATACATATACATGTTGTATTTACCAACTGACAGATGACAAACGACTTGACCTCTATCTTTCCATAAAGTATCTTTCCATAAAGTAGAACATCTTTAGCATAATAAGTTAATATTTCTTCTTTCATAAAGATTTAGTTTTAGATAAACAATCCCGTTTGTCTTTTTCCATTGTTTATGATTTGATTTTAAAACTATCCGCCAGTAGATTTGTAACATAAAAAGATGTACGTAGTACACAAAAATCTATAAGTTTCAAAGGTTGTAATTTGTCGTGTTTTATTTCCATATCTCAAAACTGACACTTCTATAAAAAATATAACTTTTAAGTAACATTTTGTTCCATTGTTGCACTCTGAATAGTTTTTCTGATTTCTGGCAATGAACTGAGCCACCTGATTCACTTAATTTTGACAATTTAAAAACAAATATATAACAATGAATGTTGCAACTATCAGCACCGTTTCTTTGTTGACTTTTTAGGCAATATTTAACAAACAACTTTTCAGTAAAACCCACCATCACCGCTGACAAAAAATTTATGTACACGAAATGTTAATTATTTTTAAGGCAAAAACATTAAATGTATACAACAACAAAAACATCAGCAATGTGTATATATATATATATATATATATATATATATATATATATATATATATATATATATATATATATATATATATATGTATATATCAACAAACATGTAAGCAAAATATACTTAAGCACAATTCTGAATATGAAACAATCATACTTCTGATTATATTATCACAGAATAATATATTGCTCTTTTAATAAGATAACAAAAAATTAATTATTAATGCTCTATGTAAGCCATGATAAGAAGCATGCTTTATTCTTTACCATCAATTTCTCACCAATTTTGAAGCACAAAATCTTGAGTTATTTTCTGTTAAGCTTTCTTTGACATGTAGTTTTCACACCATGTAATCCCTCCATCCATATGTTGGAGATTTCTTCTCACTTGGGACTGCAAATTTTACACGTTTAATTCTGCATGTGCCTGTTTGGGATTTGTGTCTGCATAAAACAAGATGCATTCCAATGCGCAAGCAGCAGACATATGAAAATAAATCAAGCTTTATCTTCTGGATTGGTCCATGTCATTTAACACTCTGTTCATATGCACGCTCATAAAAATAAATCACTCTGTTTAAGTACTATAAAAGCCTGTATGATCTGGTTCCTCCATTAAGAGTTATATGACTGTATTAATTACACCCTCTTTAACTATGATTCACTCAACAACTTCTTTTTAAACTGATGTCCAGAAAGATAATAGTTGTTGATTTTGCAAAGATTATGTAAAAGAGGGCATTACAAAAATCACATGGTCCATTTTCATGTATCTAAATTTAAAAAAATTTACGAAAAAGATCCAATTGTAAGTAACCATCATGAAATATTTGATGTGCAGACATATGTATATATATATATATACATGTTCATTAAACAAGTCGACATTTAAGAAATATTATAATCATAGGCATTATGTAAGCATACTACATAAGTACACATATATGTTACAAGTCAGTGCACATGATGTACTGATGAATCCAAATATTAATACCTAATTAAAATTTTTAATAACTTCAAACACTAAATCTTAATAACAGTGTCAACCACAACCTCAATTCATATTCTAACACGTTAGTTGACATGAAGGTACATTATATCATCAACAAAGTTATAAGGTATAAAATCAAAAATGCAATCAAATTTGAAATCATTTTGGGTTTGAAGGACTAGATTTTGGCTCCAAGGGAAGGCGATCCAATATATATATATATTGGCAATACTTTTTTTTAATAACAATGATTGTTTCTTGATTGACAATTGACAAAATGCCTGGGTAATTTACAAAAGATGAAATTATCCAGTGGTTGACTGAGAAATAATTTAATAAAACTGGTGATCTGCCGATTTCTCTTCTGGGTGAAAGCTGACATGTTTCTCTGGGCTACTTCCCAGCTGGATGATCTCATAGGACGACAAATCACTCTCGCTCCTTATGCTGTTCTTTGGCGAGAAAGGTTTGTTGAACATGTACACGGGGCGTTTCGGGGAGGAAGTAATGGGGCAGATCTCCATGAAGGGTTCATTGGTCCACATTTTCTGGAAATACAGGTAATTATGATGAATAATGAATTTGTTTACGAAGCACTAACATGGACACAGAACTAACTGGTAAAAATTTTCAATAACGCTTTTTTTTTAATTGAAAAAATATATTCAAAAGAAACAAAATATAATCCAATCAAAAATCAAGGACAAAACATTTTCTCCGATATTTGGAAAGAGGGCACTGGTATAGAAAGTTATTAGTGTGTGGATGATATTAAGTCAAAATTCCACTTGTTTTTATCAGCAATGGGAGATTAAATCAGCCATGGCATTTACCATATACCCAGTACAAGCTGACCAAGAGCTTCCAGAGTTAACAGGATATCAACTCCAAATACATGCCGACTCACCTCACCCTCTTCTTTGGTCCATTTGAGGACAGATTCATCATCACCATAGCAACCAGCACAGCTGACAATGACAGGCTCACCACTACATCTGAAATTACAAGAGGGATTGGAGTGAAAAAGAAACTTAAACAAATTTTGATTTAAAGCAATTCTATCATATGCATCATCTTAAGCTAAAATATTCTTAGACCCTGCAAGGATTCTAGATGTTAGTATCAACCAAGAGTTTTATAATTTTATATGTACCTTGTCCGCAGAACTGCCCTGATTGGTTTATCTGCGACCTTGACCCTGGCCTGCAGAGAAAGGTCAAACAGGTATGGGAC
The DNA here is from genome assembly GCF_001039355.2 of Lingula anatina. The sequence continues at coordinate 1,309,678 of NW_019773736.1, forward strand.
CTCATTGGTGCTGATGGTGGAGTAAGCAGATGCGACGCTGATAGAGCTGAGACGCCTGGAGAACCCTGAGACGCTGCTACGCCTTACGACACCATCTGTGTCCTCGCCTTCCTTCAGTGAGCCTAGCCAGGGAAAATAATTGACAGGTTATTATTTATTCCACTGGCTTTTGTTTTAATCACAGTTAAAAACTATACTTATTTTCAAATTGGTGTCTACCCCAATCTAAATATACTAATTGTAGTACTTATTCTAAAGATAAAAGTGACAGTAGTGTCATCATTCCATGACAGTTGTTAGAAATTTTCATACACTGCACTTACGATCTTGCACCATTATGCAAAGATAAAATACTTCCAAACTGAATATGTTTTGATACCCTGTAGACCCCAAGCTCATTAAATTAATTAAAGTACTGACCAGTTGACCCTCTTTCCTCTTCGCTTGACCAGAACACAGAGCTGGCATTGGTGTCCAAACTCATTTGCCTGGAGTGACAACCTAGCATGTTGCCATTTGTCCCCATTTGTCTTCCACTGGAACTGGCAGTCCTCCTGGAAGCCTGGGGGCTGATAGGCAGGTCTCTTTTCTCCAGGGGCGAGTCGCCATCTTGCTGTAGAATAGAGTTTGTAGACAGAATGGCAGGAGAACTTGAAGTATGGGTCAAAGTGTGGTTAAGAGTCACTGGAAGGTTGTCAAAATCTTCGACATTGATTATAACACCACTGGAACTGTCTTCTGCTTGCTCTTCTCCTCCCTCGCCAACCTCAAATGAAATGAGGCCATTGTCAAATTTCTCTTCTTTAGTTGCAAAGTCTGTGAAAGATGTCTCATTGTCAGTTGCTGTTTCCATGCTGATAAATCCTTCCTCGTCACCAATATTGTGGTCCCATTGTAAACTGGGTTTCTTCAAAAGTTTTTGAGACTCAATCCTAGCTTCGAGGTCTGTGAAGTCACTGTCTGTCCTTGACCTTCGTGCTGACCCATCAAGGTCAATGTCAGTCACTTCACTACTTGACCTTGACTTCTCATCTGGCTTAGGGTCAGTATCTCTATAGGAACTATTATGCAGATCAATACTTTCACTGATCACTACATCTACAACATCTTCCACTCCTGTGCTTTTCTTTTTAAGACTCCTAGAATAAAAGGCAGGAACTACAGTTTCAGATGAATTAGGATCAGTGCTTTCTGAGCTGTTACCAGCACTGCCTTGACCTTGACCTAGATGGTCAAGGTTATCACTATGCTTCCTAACCACTGATTCTTCTGTTTGAAAAGAACGCACAGGCACTGATGAAGTCGTAAGAGAACAGTGCTCTGACCATAGCAGATTCTCACACCTCTCATGTTGCCTTATGGCTTCAAGAATTATTTCTTTTAGAGAAGGTTGGTGTGTCTCTTCAGCTTGTGACTGAGATTCCCGATTTTTGTTATCATTTATTATTGATTGCCTGGCGGAATGATCAAGTTTAGATAACATTTGATTTCCGTGTATTTCCTCATTTCCTGTGTCAAAGTCTGAATCTGAAATCATGACACCTTGCTTTCCCTCATACTGCTCCATATGATAAGCTGCCTGTATGCCTTCTTCAGCAGTATAGGATGCCAAATCTCTTTCCTTTGTACACAAACCTTTTTCCGATCCATTACACTTCCCTTGCTTTTTTGCACACGCCTCCATTTGGAACCTCTCAGCATCTTTCTCCAAATCTGTTTCACCTTGAAAATCTTCTGCTTGTTCATCTCTAACTCTCCCCTCCACCTCCTCCAGCTCCTGTTCACTTGCACATGTGTTTGTTGCCTTCTGGCTGTGAGACAAGAATCCTGCTGCCTGACCTTCTTCTGTATCAACCTCCTCACTAGCACCACTGTTGCAATTAGCACCATTCTGCTGCCTACTGACACTGCTTCCATTGGAAGCATCATGTACGAACTTTGTACAGTCGTTGTTTTTGTCTTCTTTTCTCTTAATGACACCACTGTGAGACAAGTCCTTCTTATATGTTGTTGGTGACAACTTACAGTCACCATTGATATGCTGAGTAACCCTGTCACAATCTGAATAATATTCATAACTACTATCTTTGACATCATCACTTTCATTGTTTTCTTTTAATTTCTTCAACCCAGACTGATAGGGTGTATCATCTTTTCTGACCTTATCAAATTTCTGCCCATTAAATTCTGATAGATCAAACGTGAAATGTTCCAGTCTATTTTCACTTGAGCTGCACAGTTTAGGTGTGAGGTTTTCCTCCATGTCCTTGTCACAGAAAGCTGGGTTGTTCCAGATGACAGTGACTCCACTGTCGCGGGAGATCTTTCGCATTCTAGAAGACTGATCCAGTGCAGAGTCGCTGATGGCCTGCCTGGTTGGCGCCCCCAGCTGGGGAAATCTGGAGTTTTCTGGAATAAATGATTTATATTCTTTAAGGGGCAGAAAGATCATAAAGACAATCATTTTTTTTTCCAGAAATCACTTCATAATAGTGAAATAATAAAGGGCATGAGATATTTTAAAATATAATTTTTTCATTCAATTTAAATGTCTATCATAATTTTTTAATTCAATTAAAATATCTATCATTCATGTCAGAAAGATGACCCGCATTTAGTACATCTGAAGTCATTCGTTCCAATATAATTCCTGTCTACAAAATCAAGATCCCCCCCAAAAAAATTTCCACAACTATCACCCACCAACTCCACCGCCCAGTGAGCAGCGAGGACTGAGTCTGTTAGTTTTCTGTTCCTCCAGCCTCTGGTAGTACAGTTCCTCCACTTTGTGCCCCACCTGGTGCAGTGTTCTCAGGTCCCTGGAAGTTCACATGGAAAACAAATGTAAAGTTAACTGAGATATGAATATCAAGTCTTCTTAATGTCTTCTAATCAATCTGCTTTTGTGATTAGTTGACTTAGACTACTTGTACTTGCAAACTTAATGCTGAAAATTGAATCACTCTCTCTTTTTACGTGCAGCACATGAATGTGATATGATACCTGTAGGATTAACATTTTTACTTACAACAGCTATTGCAGATTCAAGGTAAAAACATTCTGAAAAATGCACATTATCTAAGAGGTTGTAACATATTGACAACCTAAGTATTGTTATCTCTGTTTAATGCTGAAATCTGTGAAAGTGAATTACAATCAGAATCAGAAGTGATCCCAATTCAGCACTGAAATTTTAACAGACAAAACTGATAATAATTTACAATCCCAACAAAAATGGACTCACTTGACCACTTGTCCACAGCTGGTGTAGTATGGAGAGCTGAGGTTGCTGTCACTGTGAGGGGTTGCCGCCTTGCTGTGAAAGACACCTTCCTTGTCTATGACATCGTAGAGCAGCAAGTTTCCGTCTCCTGTTCCTATCCACACAGCATGATCTATGGGCAGGACTGCTGTGATACGGGACCCATTGAAGTAACAACAATCCTCCTGTGGGGAAAACATGATCACTGTTCAATTGTCCTAACCAGATAGCTTATATCTTGTTTTAAAGCCTTTTATAATATCATTATCAAAATATTTTATAAGCCTATCAACAGTTTTTCAGAATGGAAAAAAAGTGAGTTAAAATGTTAGGTGGCCCGTGTTTGTTACTTTGTATGCACATTTGCATACACTTAATGTATATTTGCATGTATTATTTCTGTACATGATTGTTTCCACATCTGTTTTTGAGTCCAGAATGGCAATATTGCCCACAATCAACATAACACAATCACAGCTTCTCTAACACAATGTCAGGTATTCACCTGTTAACCAGTACAAGCCTAATCTAACACTGTGAATGATACAACAGATATGTCGAGTTGTGGTTATCATCACTGGTGCAATAAAGCAGCCCCAACCTACCTTCCTCAGGTTTGGGTATCTATTATCCTTCACATCAAAGAACATCATGCACGTAAGGAGTCTGTTGTCCCAGAGTTCAATGATGGACGACCCCTTGATTGCAATCCAGACCCCATACTGGCTCATGGCGAGGGTCAGAATGTGGTCATAGGGGTTGGTGGACACCACAAAGTTGTCCATGGGGTCCAGAGTACTGTGAAGAGAAAAAACAAAGTAAACAACTGTGGTATGATTTATCTTGAATTCTACATTATAAGGCTAAATATATGACATTACCTTTTCATTGCATCAATTTTATTAATAATATACTCACTCTACCAAAAGAGTGTATTCAGATTGCTCACACTGTAGTCCTCAAAATAAAGATCCATTGACAATCATGTTCACTTACAAACACTTTAAATTCAACACAAAGAAAATGTGTGTTTTTTAAGAGGGTGTAATCAGTGAAGAGCGGACAGCTTATTATACAGGGATGAGACTGAAAAAGTCAGAAAATTTGGTTCACAAAAATTAAGAAATATGCGGTTAGTCAGAAAAATCTCGTAGTTGATTTAATATACCTACACAGCATGTAAAATATGGACCATGTTCCCTGTTGCACACCATAACTGTTTGTCTATCAGCAGCATGGAGGTCACAGGACCCTGACCAACAGGGATGTAGAATACTTCATACTGCGCACTGTCTGAAGAGGACAGTTTCTGAAAGAAAAGAAAACAAAATGTTATAGAAATCTTCACATTAGATTCACATTAAGCTAATTTCAAACATTTCACTTTTTCATATTTTCATAAGTCACAGAAACGTTATTAGACATGTGAAAAATACACTGTTACGAGATGAATTCTACTATAGCCGTCTCTGACCTCCAGCACTGCCACTGTACCGTCCGCCAGAGCTGCAAAGATCTTCTTCTGTCTGTCCTGTTCATCCATCACTCTCAGTGCAAAGATGGCGTCATTAAGGCGCACATGCCATAGCTGTACTCTGAAGCAAGACGTTGACATCCAATATTATGTCTTGGGTATTATATGCATAAACAAAATTCAATTGCCTCAAATCATTTATTCCCAAACCACTGTCATAAAACACAAACACACAAAAAAATGTATTGTACAAAAATATTTATGAAAAAGTTTTAGGATGTATATTACATATGTATAAATACCAAACGATCGTGACTACTTTCATGAATATCAAACACATATAACATTGGCCTTGCATTACACATTACCTTGACCTTGTACAGTAGGCAAACAGTGATTGGCTGAGAGTTCCCACCAACACAACCTCGGGGCTGAGGGCACATGCACACAGGACTCGAGTGTCAAACTGGAAGAGGTAAGATGAAATAATGTCAAAACTGTTGCAACAGAAATTTTAAAGGTTAAATTTGACAACTGCATATGGAAGAGAACCGAGAAAGTAAATACTGTAAGGAAAATAAGCTAATGAAATAAATTGTACAGAGCTGATAAAAATATTGTGCCTACTCACTAAACTCTTACCTCTATGTTTATGTCATACATAAAACCTTTGTGACATCTGACCTCTGCGACCCTGGATGATAGCTGGTTGCCATGGAAAACCCACAACTTCCCTGTAACAAGGACAGCAGTTGTCAATGACATGGTTATCGTAAAGACAAAATATGCAATGTGCAAATTGTTTGTTATGAATTGGATGAAACAAGTAAGGAAAAAAGTTTGTTATTGTACCACCTTTAAAGGAATTTATATTTTCTTATATTTGTTATTATAAGCAACAATAAAAAAATCTTTTATTACAATCATTGAATTTTTCTGAAGGCTTTTACATATTAAATAAGTGGTCTTAAATATTTTAGATATATTTTCCTTATACTTCCTCCTGTTTTCATACCCACAATTTTTTGTTATTATTTAACTTTCATCACATTGATTTATTTAAGTTTATTGACAGGCCAAAATTTTTGGAAGGCTTAAAAATTTGGGCATTTTAATCTCTGTTGTTCACCCAACTTGAGAAATGGCATAAAACCTAGAATGAAATTGTGATTCACAGAGGACCTTTTCCAGTCAAAGGGGCAGTACTTTTGTAACCCCTCTTCTCCCTAATCCCCCTGCCTATGGCCACGTGTAGTACAACTGGCGGCCATCTGCATAAAGTAAACAGACAGAAGTCTGGCCGGCATGCCTGCTTTGATATGCTGTTCTTTTGAAGGCTGTTTCTGCATGCTTACAACAAATTAAATGCCTGTTACCAACTTGCCAGCCACTTTTCAGGGCAGAATGCTAACCTTATGCTGTCTGATGCACTTTGCAAGCAGTGTTCTCGACTTTGATGTTTTTCTTCAACAATTTCATCAGCTGTAAAAGGTTACGTCAGTCCAACTCAAAACAGTTTTAATTGGGAGTTTTAATGTTTACTCAGTACGTGCCAACTATTGTTTTCAGAGTTTGGGTCAATTATTTCTTCGCAAACCTGCCATGTTGAATGCATATTAATCCAATTTTTTTTTCTTGAGTACTGTACAAAAAAGGTATTAAGTTAAATGTGTTCATTTAATGCAATAAAATAAATACATAACAGGGATCACTTTTTGCCCTTTTAATCTTAAAAAGTTGTCAATCCTATAATGGCAGAATCTTAGAATAATTTCACCTGTTAATTCAAAAGACAGGCTTAAGTCTATGAGAGAGATGCAACATCGTAAATTATAAAAATAAGACTAAACTTTAAGTCAAGTAAAAGATTTAAAACACTTAAATTATGTTAAATACGGCTGGACTAATAACCTACATAGTTACTATTATTTGAGAATCTTTTATTAAACTATGTCATGAAAAAAGATCACATTGTCCAGGTTAGTAGGACTTGTGTGGCCGGATAAGGTTGGTCCCTTTGTTTCTACAAAGACAGTTGAAATGTCCCTTGGAAAAAATTACAATGCTAAATAGACAGCAAAACGAACTTCAGACTGCACAAGGACTAGGAGTCAATCTGGATGACGCGCATTCAGAAGTTGCTCAGAGGTTAAACAGATCCGTGGATCAAACATGGCCGACCCCCTTGAAACCTAGCTGCATTATCCCCTAATATACACTGAATAGATTTCCTGCGGGGATTTCATGAGAAGCTTTCAAGTGGTCAGCTGTAATTGATCTGTTGACCTTGTTAGTCTGAGGATCAACTTTGGTTGTGAATGCGGCCTTAATCTGGCCCTGTTAATACTAAGACGATTGCAATCCACTCACCTTCCTGGAACTGTACAGCACACTCTATGAGGGCTCTCTTTCCTGGAGAGTATAGGTCCAGATCTTCAAACTGAGGAAGGAGTAAAATTAATAAAATCTATCAAAGATGGAAGGTAAATTACGTTTATCTTAGATAAATGAGATATAGCTTAGTATAAGTCTATTTTAAATGTATTAGTAATAATGTGTTTTAATGTTTAAGATCTTACCCAATTTTAACTAATAAGTAAAAATATTTTCCTTCAACACTGTACAACTTCAATCATCAGGTTGTGATCTTACTGAATAAACTACTACTATTATCATTATAGACTTATTGGTGAAGTATTCAGTTTTTCTTGCATTTTCAGCATTTGGTTTTCATGGTTTTTAAAATAGTTACTAAGTAACTAAGTAATACTTGTAGTTCTTACCATTCTTTCTCTCTCCAGGAATGCCCGCTGTTGCTTCTCTCTCTTCTTTACCTTCTCCTTCAATATGTTCACATAGTACGCCTGCTTGGATGTGATGTCTTTCCTTCGAGGAAATGGATTCAGGTCCTCAAATGCAGTCTGAAGAGATCACAGAAACATTTTAATTTAAAATCTTTAAGAAAAGAAGTGAGTCTAGATGCTTGCTGATTTTCTTTGGTTCTATTATAATTACAGAAATAACTATGATCTTATATAGTAATATGCAGTATTATGACGCCTTATGCTTCCAAAGTTAGCCTAATGCAGGATATTCCCATGCTCAGCAGCATATTCAAATTTTTTTTTTCTCACTTAAGTATACACCCTTGGTCACTCCCAGATTTGTCATTATAAATTGATTTAATTCTATATAGAATCACATGTAGAAAAGTGTGGCATGGAAAAACAACATCTTACGGCGAGCCCCACGATCAGATATATGCTGTCTACCTTAGAGAAAGTGTTATTGAGGTCCAAGTTGGCACCTACAGTGCATTAGCAATCAAAATCTATTTCCAAATAAAATATATATCTTCACCTTGACTAGCCCTTCAATGTCAAAGGTCAACTTGGCACAGGCTTTCAAGTGTCTCATGATGGAGATGGTCTCAGTTTTTTGCACAACAGAAGACTCGTGAATTTTAAGAATGGCAAGCGCAAAACGGAACAACACCTTGGGTCCTTCCAGAAGAAAGCAATCCCAGATTCTCAGCAGAGTCTACAAAATAATACAGAAACATTTTAATGGCTTTCATTTTTCAAATATTGCTATAATATCACAAAATAATAACATATATATTTTTAAGGAAAAACTTTGAGTAAATATCAAAACCTTACAGAATTGATCTGCTATACCCAAGATCAGTAGTAGAAGTATGGACATTGATTATAACAAAATTATAGGGTCTTCTACGTGTTCTAATACAACTTTATAGATCTTTAAATATATTTTTATATAAATGTCCATATATAAAATGACTAATAAGCTATCCCTGCCAGATCCCACACTGCACTTCACACAGTACAAGACGGTACACTGAAATCCTAACCAAGCATTTAATAGCCTTAAGTGATTATGTTGTCGGGAGAAAAAGTCAATTTCCCACTGATACTTTCACCTTTTCTTGACCACCACTCAGGGCTACTACAACAAATCTTTAACAAGATCTACAAATTCACAGTAATGTTCTGCAACACAGATGAGGCATTACCTCAGAGGAAAAAAAGGGAAGTAAATCCTTATGCTGTTTGGCATTTGTTGATTTAAACTTTTTGCCAAAACCTTGACTTCAATTTGGCTTTAAAAATTGGCCCCTGTTTATATACATTTAACCACATGACATTGTACAACATTTCATTGGCAAAGGTTGAAAGCCCCAAAACACTGACCCCTTGTTGTATTTAAATGAACGGGTCTCTTAATAGCCATTTCATCTATTACATAAAAATATCAAGTATTTCCTTTCTATAAAGGATAGATAGAAAAAGTGCTTTCAAGGTTTTGTTTTTCATCTGGTTGATGGGATGGGAGGTGGTGGGTCATATATTGAAAACATTAACCAGAAATAAAATATTTAAATGTTAAAAAATACAACTATATCTGACACTTTGGTGACATGTTGCCATGCATGCTGCTTTTACAATATGTCATAAGACAAAATATCCTTAAAAAAGACATCAACTTTTGGTGAATTTGGCATTATCGTTGAGTGGCAAAGAGACCTTAATTTCTTCCTGAAAACAAGATTTCAATTATGTTATCTTGGGTCATTGTTAAAATCATCACAACCAAGTGAGTGGAATTCCTACTTTAATAATTTCTGGAAGCCTACCCCAAAACAATACAAAACAAACACAAAGTCAATGTTTGGACAAGCACCATGAGTTAGGCAACAGTTGGGAAATTTATCTAACCTCACACCTCCCAAGAGGTTCTTATTCTGCCTACTACGTGAATAAATAGAGATCTGCCCTACACAATAGTTTTCATACTCACAGTTACTCGATCCAAACCTAAATAAAATCAAGTGGTGAAGAGACAGGATAGAACATGTTCTACACTCTGTTCTCTTATCCAAATGTAAAAAAATCATTTCACTATTTTAGAATTAAATAGGCAAATGCCGAACTGTTGGTCTGGTTATACTGAAAAAAAAAATTCATTTGAAATCACAAAACACCCATGTAAATGAAACTCGTGATCTTTTTATTCTAGCGAATCGATTCAGACTGATAAAATCTTAAACCACTTTCACAGCATAAATTACCACAAGAAGCTACAACTGTCCCCCAACCCCACCCACCCACCAACAGCAGATTAGGCAGCCCATGCCTAAGAAGCCATGGAGTGTAAATTAAGTGACCTGTAGATATGGATTCAGGGAGTTGCAAACAAAGGGAAGATCAGACAATTATAACAGGCCAGCAATGTCAAAGCAAAAATACCAAATTATCATTTCACACAGCAGTCCATCAGAAAATGATCTTTGAAATTTTTTTAATAACTTGAAAAAAAAAACATATTCAAAAGACCAACAAAACAGATAGACAAAAACTCTATCCATCTGCAGTGACCAGTGCAGGTGTAATGGACAGTAAAGAACACAGGTAGTAGATTGGCTGTAACTGAAAATATACCTAGATGATCTCTCATCTTATTACCAGTATTAACTATATATTGGCTGTTAACACCTCTTTGTCTTTATAATAACTGACAAATCTTTAAACAAAGTCTTGGCCCCTTGGTTTCTGCCAGGTATGAGGTCAGGTATTACAAATCAAATCACAGCACAAACCAATCCCCACATACTTTCACAGAACCTCTTAACTACAAATCAAATCTCTGCCAACTTCTTGAATTTGAAATAATTTTAAAGATCGCGCACCTCCCGAGTCTGTGAACGGTTGTGATAAGAAGCACATGTTACTTGTTTCCCTCTGTGATTTAGTGTGGCCGAATGTCACACAGAATATAAACAATATAGAATATGACCAACAACGACAAAAAGTATGATTTATATATTCCACATGAAGCATTCACTATGATGTATTTAAAAAAATATCTGTAATTTCATATGTGCAATATTAAACTGCAAAATATTACAATGAAAGGGAGTTCAGTTGCATCCAAGTATTGATCAAGTTCAAAGTTACAGAAAACAAATTGTGAAACATCACTTATGTTTGATATAGTCTGTCCAAGTGAACCATCATTACACTTTTTGTTTTTTTAATCTAATAATAAAAAGTGCCAAATTGAATTCCACTTATTATCTGTGAAAACAGATCAAGTGTATTTGTTTGCTTGTTTTATCACTATCATACAAAAATATCAAATAGTAAACAGACTTTTAGTAAATAGTTTTGTTTTTGGAACATACTTTTACATAGTAATTTTGTTTCAAACTTGCCTACCCTGTCTTTTTCTCTTTTTCTTTTGCATTGATTTATCATTTATCTATCAAATACAACTGTTACAGAAAACCATGCCTCTTGGTTTCAATTTTCAAAGAAAGTGACAACTTTAAAAAAATCTATATAATTAAATGAAGCAAAAATTCACCTGGGAACTTTTACTGACAATAATAAACCAACCCTTTAAAATCCCAGTTTGACAGGCTTTCCTTTCACTAGTATTCACCAAATGATTTCTGCCTGGTGACCTCTGACCTGTAAGAGCAGGAAGCCACTACTATGCCATTTATCATGGACTGGAATGGCTTCTACCACTAGGGGCAAATAAATCCATCACAACTGTTTGCTAGCAGGGTGTTTTTTCACTCCTTTTAGAAAATAGGAACATTTTCTCATTCTGGTCAAAAATTTGGAAAACTGCACATTATGACACATTTTTACACAACTACTGCTTGTTTTTCAGCCAACATAAACAAGGGATAAATACACCAGTCCCTTCCCTCTCAAAACACCTGTTAGCAATGAGCCAACCCATCCTCCCCTCCAGCACAATGGACTATCCCAGCCCAGGTCTGGTATAAAGCTGCAGCCCCTATGGCTTTGATCAGGTGCACTAAGACAGTACTCTGACCTCATACCTGGATGGACCGGTCAGTGCAGTAAGAGGGCAGTGAGTGGGCAGTGGTCAGGGACCAGTAAGATTAAGTCTAAGACTGAAAGGTGTAGCCATTTTCCAAGAAGTTACTGAGGATATTCTTTTCTTATACATTCCGCCTAGGACAAGATAAATGACTCCATGCAAAGTTGTGTCAGTGTACAGGTAATTTCAGTGGGAAGTGTTTGAGAAGTTGGAGAGAGGAGGAAGAATGAGCAGCTGAACCCAAAAAATCATTTTATAATACATGGGTTACCTTTTGAGCAAACTTCAAAGGATAAATTCAATGATACTGTAATATGATCATTTAACTCGAGCCTTTGATAAAAAAGATCCTGGTTAGATATTTTGAAGGAAAAGCGAACCTTGCATCACCTAAATGACACCTTTCACAACACAGTTGCCTGGGACTTTCATAGAACTATGAACAGTTTATATTTAGGAGTTTAGGGAGTGAAAACATTGGGGAAGAGCATCTGTATCTTTTCAGTGGAATGATATATGCCAGTTCCTGCCTGATGCCTGGACACATAAATAAGAGAAACAGCTGACACTTCTACTGATCTCATCTGGACGGGATAGTAGCGAGAGAGAGAAAAAGAGACAGAAGGAGAAAGATTTCATTTACCAGACGCACACACCATATTCCTGCCATTATGAAACCCTCCGCACCATTCCAAGTTCACTTTTTCTACGTGTTGCTTCTGTTTTTTGTCAAGTTGTGCTCTGGACGGTCAGTAGCAGACAAAGAGAATGACCAGATCAACCTGCTGGCGGACCAGACTGATAATGAGAGGGGTCAAAATGACCAGTACATGCACCCTGGGAATCTGGGTAAAGTTCTGCAGCACCTGCTGGGCCAGATGAAGATGATGCAGGCAGTCCAGGAGAAAGAGAGGTAAGACTTTCTTAATGACAGGCACCTACTCTGAGTCAACCCTGATTTTATGGTCTACTGGCATTTTTCTTCTGTAAAAAAACAAGTACAAACTTTTATTTTTGCAGGCCCATAAGAATAGAGGGGGGGGGGAGTGCAGTTCAGGGGGGTTGGAATTGGCTGGAAAAGGTCTGCTCTGCATTAAAATTTTATCTATATTCAATGCCATTTCTCAAGATGGATCTACAGAGGTGATAAAAGCCAACTTTTTCAGCAAAAGACTCTCATACCTTGGAAATAAGTAGTTATGGGGTGCTGCCAAGTAAGGATGGTTTTTCTCTTGGCTCACTTTGAGGACAAACGGGGTTCATAAGCAAGGGATGGGTTGAGAGGAGCAGCATTTGATATTGGGTCTGTGATAATAGATCTCATTTCCCCGTTACAAGGTGGCAACATCTGAGGTAGCACTGCAAAGATAGCACTGTAGGCAATACAAGTGGCAAGTTCTTATAATATGTTGTTGTACTTTGGTCAAATATAGAAGCGTAACCATTAGGCGTGTTTAACAGCATGAGTGATTGAGAGATAGGGGGTCTGTGAATAACAGATTTATGTAAAGAAACAGGTTAACACTTTGTGAATATATATCTTATTTGCTACAGCTAAATTTTCAGGCCCGTAGCCAGCAATTTCAAAAGGGGGGTTCTTTTCCCATAAAAACTTCATGTACCTAGATCTGATTTTACCCAGAGTGGACCTTTTCCCGGCAAAAGGGGCGGTTCTTTCAAACCCCCCGAACCCCCCTGGCTACGGGCCTGATTTTCTGTCCAAAATTGTCAGGATAAAAAAAATCATAACAAAAATTAAAAGCACTCAAAACTCTATGTACCACATGTACTTAGAACATGTTGGTTACTCAGGTCAAACAGTGACATTAAGGGTCTAAATATACCATTTATTGCACTATTAAGTTTGAAACTGGACATAACCCTAAGTCACTGTAACCAGGAAGGCTTAAATTCTACAAGTTGATCTGTGTATATTGTGTCTTGGCAGGGGGAAATGTACTAGTAGATCGATGTTTTAGATGTATGTTTTATGATAGTTCTGACTAGGTATGATGGCATGCTTACAAAAGAGCTGTCTTAGACTGGAAATGGGACTCCCTTAGCTTATTTCTTTACATGGCATTTAGCAGAGTCATGGTGTTCCTTAGTAATCTGGGAACAGTTTCATGAAGCCCTCATCAGCAAACAGCTTTTCATTGTGTGATTCATTTACTTTAAACCACCAACTTCTAAAATACATATAGGTGTATGACCGATGATACTGCAGAGACAAACAAAAGCTCAAAATGGCTTCAAATACCCAGTTTTAGAAAGTCCCACTGTCTAAATGATTTTTCTGTGGAAATAGCTGGAGAAAGTATCTATTTGTCAAATTCAATTGCATGGCTCAAAGCACATTGTCAGAAAAACTTTAATCAATGTAGATATAGATTAGTATCCGTTTAGTGAAATTTAATTTTTAAAAGTACATGGTCTTTGCAGGCAAATAGCCCAGATTTGAATGGTATAAAAAAAGTTGGTGAGAAGGAACTGAATCTGATTTACTAACCAAGTGTGATAGCATCGTGAACTTACATGATGACATGTATTACTGGCAGCAATAATGGTTACCATTCATTAGATTTAAGTTTAGTGGCATTGAAAGTGACAGGAAATGAATGGAATTAGTGAATTAGTAACCTTACACTGCATGAAAACAGACTGTTGAATTTGCCCCGAAGACAAAATAAAATGCAAACAGAAATAAATTGAGATTGAAATTGAGAATTTGAAAGAGTAAACAATTGTTTGCCACATGACAAGGATACAGGGAGTTATGTGTTTGTCGCATGCAGGGGAAGTGTGTGTGTGTGTGTGCGTGCAAAGGTGCACGTGTGTGTGTGTGATTGAAAGAATATAGGTAATTTAATATAATAAAGATTACAGGCAACATAATGAAATTACTTGCAGGTTGTTCAGGATGCCATGTTACTTCTAAAGATAATGCTAGCATTTTAAATGAGCAATAATTCCATTATTTTTTTCTTGATAGAGGATTCATTTGATATGTCCTATTCCATCATACTCATACATTGCTACGATGCTGGATCGAGTAACCTCATATTTCACCTGTAATTATTTTGTGCAGAAGAATAACACCTTCTTTAATCTAAATGTTGTATAATGCCCTTCTTCCCATCCTTTGAAAACTCCAGCATAGAGAGTTGCTGTTTCCACATATTTATCTGTTCCCTCGTCAAAACTGGAAATGTTTATAGTCTTCTTATTTCAAAGTCTAAATTGATAGTCATAACAATGCATAGCAAAAAAGGCCAAGTAACAGTATAAAGCACTTGATGCCTTTTAACCTATCATCTACAACTCATTTAATAAGACCCAAGCCAAAAGCTTTTAAAGGGTTTTAATTTATCACTTTTTTATTTAAATGAAAAAAAAATCAGCAATTGTTGAAGAGTCATCAATCATCTTGTAGATGTTTGTCAGCAAGATTACAGACAGTCTAAGATTGCCTCTGTCTATATCAGTTAAGGGAAATGAAGACTTGTTTGTAAATCTGGCTTCTACGTCTGATCAATATCTGACCTGTGAATGAAATCAAGCAGGGATTCTTGCTGGGCTACTATGGCTTCACTCTTCTTTCATCAGCACCATACAAATAATCTCTTGAAAGATACTGCTTAGATCAACAAATTAACAAACAGAAATTATTTTTTTCTGAAATATCACACTAAAAGTTTTGTATTGTCTTCATTCATTAATTTCAAGACGGAGCATGCTATAGCCAGGTGCTAAAACAAAATTTGGCTAGCTACATTGTAACATTAAAACTCATGTAAGTACAGTGCACCATTGTTAGACATCTAGAATAAAAAATAACTTTAAAGAGAAACACTTCAGTGATAGTATCTTGAATTTCAACATCAAAGCCCTCATTTTTTATTCATACGGCAGTGGTCAGCCCTGTGAAGCCCGACCAGATCTGAAGTGAAACATGAAATTTGAGTTCCTTGAATTAATCCAGTTAACATCTGTCTAAAATTAAGAAAATATGAGGAATATTACTCCTGGAAATGCTGTAGAGGGGCCCTTTGTTAGCTCTATTGCCCTTGAAATGTATAGACAATATGACTACCAATTACAGATCGATGCACTCTGGCAACATTCTGTGTCTACAAGTAGCCCTTAATATAATGTTGATAAGTAATATAACTGTTAAATTGACCAAATTGTCTGTAATGTCTTTATTTCTTACATACTAGACAAAGACATAAAAGAAAATATCAGATCACTTGTTTAAATATAATTAAATATTACACTTGCTCTCTATAAAGATTTATTGAACTAGAGTTGTGGTTGAGCTATAATTATCGCCCACCCGCAGCACCTTTTATTTGTTATGTCTCATTTTATTGGCCATATTTTTGCTGCAATGGCTACCTTAGGTATAGACAAACCAGTATATAAGTTATTTTGTTAAATCAAAAGCTACCCATTGGTTTAATAGTGAGGTGATAAGAAAATAATATTGTGGTTTTTAGGGGAAATAATTTCCAAATTTAACTCTCATCTGGTCTCCAGTTTTCTCTGCTGTTAATTATAATATACACACGTTCATGCACATACACAGTCTTTGCCGTGTGGTTAGTTAAAACAACCTGAATCCAATATTTTCATAATTGTCGGTGAATGTCATCAGGAAATGAAGCTTGTAACTAACCTCCTGCACCAGACAGACTAGGGAATTTACTGAATGAAAACAGTTTTCTCCACTTGGTGGTCTCTCTATCATGTGGTCCTGATTGCTCCCCGCTGGGGGGCCACTAGAGGTCGCCACAAACAAACATGGCATGTGGCTAGAAAAACCAAACCTAATTACAAATCATAATTTACATCTCTTCTGAGGTGTACGGAAACAAGACAGGTGAAGTGAAAATATTTAATGGGTGTGGTTCTTCCTGAAAAAATACGAAAATCTGTAAATATTATTTCTTGTTAAGTGTAAAACCAGGTTTTCATCAAAGAGTTATTTTTTGGATTTGCCATGTCGTTTCAACATTCTAATTGACAGGCCAATATCAACATAGCATCAACACAGAAAACTATTGATTGTACAAAAAAAAGAGTAATTTTTAATGCTGTAACTGTCATTAAAACAAAACTTCAAAGGTTATTTTGCATACCAAACTTCACAAATCCTTCAAATAAACCATTGTACATACTTCAAGTTCCACAAACTTCTAGTTGTGCTATGCAGGTCAGTTATATCACTTGCATCCTTTAGAACTTAAATTTAATATTTCATCATCTTGCACATTGGATCCATAGCATTAACGAAATAAAACCTCTTTCAGAAAAGTTTGACCTTTGTAACATATGCCTCATATTTGTAGACATTATGCTATGAACATTTATGTATTTCAAATGCCAACTGGGGCACAATAGAGAAGAAAATTCAATTTAAATTTGAACTTTTATACCCTATTTAAATTAGTTTAAATGAGGTAAAATTGTCTGCAAACCCAAACATAAATGAGATGGAGACGAGTGTTATAAATAGTTTATGGGAGCACTTCGCACAACTCCCATCATTACCATTTGTGTCAGTATCAGAAAAAAATTCTTCAAAATCTTTTTTGCTAATGGTTGACATGAAGTGGTGGATTAGCACGGCTCTCTCCCATGCTGCGCTTTCTTCTGCGACAGAGCACTTTAACTGTTCACTGACCCCTCAAATCTAATCCAGCTACAGTAACACTGCTAAAAAACTGACCATATTGAAGTAGTCAGCTTTGTGTATCTGTAAACCAGAGTGCGACAGCCAATTTTTTCTCACCTCATTCAATAAAGCAATAAAGAAGTTCCATTGTTTTATTTATTTTTCACACATGCACACTTTTCTTCTTATGTAATGACTTTATGGACAGAAATTTAATTTTTAACCAGTTTAAAGGGAACAATAGTATTGTCACTCCAATTGTAAGTTGGTGAGAAATACTCTATTAAATTAAATTCTGAATTTTTTCAATTTCACAATTTCCCTATTTTCAAGTTATAAAAACATGTCCCAGTATTCCCTATTCACCTTTATGATTAAAAGCTTAAATTCTGAGCTATACTATTCTGACTATTCTTATTATTTGTAAAGTGTTGCTTAATTTCCATTCAATTGATCAAAAGTTGACTGCTTTTCTCAAAATCTTGTGCATTTTCTAAAGAGTCATACTTTAAAATTTTAAAAGTATAAATCCAAGTAAAACATATATATATATATATATATATATATATATATATATATATATAATTGGTTAACTTATATAATAGGAAGCTCCTAACATTTTTTTCATTTTGAGAATTTATGAAAATTACATAAAATAAGTTACACAAAAGATAAAGAAAAGGAAAATAATGCTACTTTTAAAGAAAAAAAAATGAAATGCAAATAAACTGAGCATTAACAGAATATGTTGTTTCGGTGACTCTTTTATATATACAATAGCCAATTGATTTAAAGTTGTCAATCTCTCAAAAAAAAGACCAGTCCAGTTAAGTTTACTGCACGTCACATAAGGCAGGATGTGAAAAGTGGGTTTAGTATGTGTGGCTGCTTTCCAGTTCTAAATACAGCAAAATACATGCCCTAGGCAGTTTTACACTAAATCATGGCAGTTTTAAACCAAATCATAGTGCAATTCTGTTCTCATAAGAAGATTAATACCACTTGTCCTGTGATGTGACCAACTGGATTTGGTGTGTATTTTTAGCCACTAAACCAGGTGCTCTTTGTTTGAATTTAAGAGATATTTGCTGTAAAAACATTTTTTTCACTGAGGATTTTTTATACGACAACATTAACTGTTTGACATTGTTTTTTTACAGTGGAAAGTCAAAATTACACAAGTTATATCATCCTCTTGAATGTTGATAAACATATTTTGTTAGAGAAGCCAGTCACATCCCAACACACTCAAATTTGAATAAACATAATACGTCACAATATAATTAATGGCAATTTTCTTTTCAAAATATCTCAACCTTTCTGTGTGTTTAGTTTTCATGGCCACTTGAAGCGGCTTTCACTCACAATCATAATGCCATTATTAAATTAAATATTAAATTTGTTTATATTACTGTCACGTTTCAGGACAGTGCTGGCAGGACTAGAATCTGCAGTGGCTGCTCAGGCCAGAGAGATTGTGATGTTGAGAACTAAGGTGATCGCTCTGGAGAACCTTCGCGGGGAGAATAAAGACAGTCTGGAAGAACTGACCAAGCAGTCGGCCAACCAGGGCTGGGGAATCATGGACCTTAAAAACCAACAGACGTACCTCTTTGGAAACCTGACAACGATACGCGATAGAGTTGACAACTTGGCACAGGAAGTGCAGTCCAACAACACCCAAACTGCACACAGGATTAATAAGAGGTTGAGTTTGTTGGAGAAAGACATGAGAGATCTCAGAACTGGGGTTATAAAGGATAAAACTGTTCTTAAACAGCTTCAGACTGGACTGCAAAGTTTTATATATGAAACAGAAGAAAAAGAAGACGATAAAACTACGACTGTTGTAACCTCATCATCATTGCCACCTACAACAACAACAACAGCATCAACTACATTACCATCTTCAACTTCGTCATCATCCAACAACCCTTCATTCCCCTACTCTGTATATAAACCGTCTTTCTCAGGCAGCGATAGGTTAAATGTGATAGCAAATGTGAGGTATGCACCTGAGGAAGAAGGGTCAGGAGACATTTCTCCTCTGGATGCCATTTTGTCAAAATTGGAAGAAAAAGAAAATACAATAGACAACAAAATTCACCACCTCACCCAATATGAGAGAACAATAAAGGAGGAAGTTACAGGAATGCACAAACATGTACAGCAACAAGATAGCAGTCTATTAAAACTAGAGGACTTGATCAACAACGTTACACTACAGCTCACCAATGTAAAGAATAGTGTGGAAAATGACCAGAAGGTGGAAGCTGTCCAAGATGAGCTGAAGCAGTTGAAGGGAAAAGTCAATAATATCAGTCAACAGTGGCAATATAATAAGAAAGCCTTTGTTAATATTAGCGTGGAAAGTAAAAAGCAACTGGAGAATCTCCTCCAACTCATTCAGCAGAACAGTGAGGAGGGAGAATCCATGAAAACTCTCTTCACAGAGATGAATTACGAGAGCACACAGAAATACAACTACCTTCGCAGCCAAATAGACGTTGTTGGTTTTGACTTCAAAGAAATAAAACACAAGCTGCAATACATGAACAGTCAGGCCAGTAACGCCATATCTGAGATAGGAGAAGACTTCCACACACTTCGTAACCAGTACAACTCAATTCACGATCGCCTCGCTCATGTAGAGGTCAAAGTTCTCAACGCGTCTCTCATTTCATGTCAGAAATCCAATAGGGACTGGCTGCAGGAGTCAAAGCTGATAGAACTGGAGAGGGAGCTCTCAGAGACCAATAACAAAATAGAAGATGTTGAAGACAATGTGAAACGTGTTCAGAACAACCTGCAGCGTGTGTATAAGGAATTCTCTGCGAAGAGCACTGTAATTGATGAATTAGTGGTCCAAGCAGATAACATCACAAGTCAGCTTCCTATGTTGTTACATGTCCAGAAAGAGGTCAATAATTTTGTTATGGATTTACCCACTGGTAAGTTACTAAATAATAATAATAATAATAATAATAATAATAATAATAATACATGTAGTACATTAAATGTTCTGACAAAATATTCTAATGATTTTAATGCCAAAAAAGAATATGTTTCTGTTTTAACATGTCTAACAACTCAGTTTGATGATGTATATGCAAACCATGTACAAACATCTCAATAGTCGTTAATATCCCCTAAATTTAGATTTCTTGTGTCTTTTTAGACTGCCAGGAAAAGAACTACAATGGAAACCAGCTGACGGGTATTCACCTCATCAAACCTGTGAGGAGTCGTGAATCTCTACGTGTATTCTGTGAAATGGACAAAAATGGCGGATGGACATTCATCCAAAGACGCCTGGATGGATCTGTGGAGTTTGGTCGGCCATGGAAGGAATACAAGGCAGGGTTTGGGGATGAGCAAGGAGAATTCTGGATTGGAAATGAAAACTTGCACTTTTTAACGTCCCAAACTAATTATACTTTGCTTATAGAAATGTGGGATATATATAGTAATTACTGGTATGCCCAATATGACTACTTCAAAGTTGACAACGAGAGTAACAAATATGCCCTCCATGTTGGAGGTTACCATGGCAATGCATCAGACTCGCTGTCATACTCCAATAACATGGCGTTCAGCTCACTGGACAGAGACAATGATGCCAGCAGCACCCACTGCGCCAAGTTTTACACCTCTGGCTGGTGGTACAAACACTGTCACTATAGCAACCTTAACGGGAGATATAGCATAGGGATTGTGTGGTTTAATCACGAGAGAGACGAGTGGATGGAAGTGAAAAGAGTGAACATGAAAGTACGACCCTTACGGTCCTCAATATCTGGTGATGTTAGTTGATAATGGTATTGTGTCAGAACTTTATTTTTCATTTTGTCAGTATGAGTATTTTTGTCCATGATCTGTGTTGAAAGAATGAAACGATAGACTGCCACAAAGTTTGCCAATATTCTGTATGGTGAGGTCATTTTAATGTATGAGATATAATGCATCTTGTGTATCTTTTTATTTTGTCAAAGTCGTGTAGCTTAGAACTTGTCGCGTGAATGAATGAAGTGCCACAGTTTTGCCAATACTTCTGTACATGAGTGACTTTGTAGTTAGATAGTAGTAACCTTGGAGCAGCTGTGAGTGTAGTAAACCACCCCTCTAATAATTTACACAGAATTAATGACACGTCATAATTCTTCAATTAAAGTGAAAATAACAAGTGTTCCTGGTGTACTATATATAAGTATATCAGTAAATGGTATCAAGATTGACTAGACAACTGCCGTCCGTTTATTACATTTCTATGAAATAAAATGTATGTATATATAGAAAGTGGGCATATTGTTTTTGATGGAAATGATAACTGTGATCTGAACACATGTGGCGATGTGTCTTTACTGCCAATATTTCACGCAGTAACAACATGTCTTCTCATTTCATTAACTTCCCTTAAAACCAGCCACATGGATGCTACTTCTAAAATATTACTGTCACTTCAATGGGCACAAACTACTACACCGCCTTCCTTATCACTTAAAAATCCTTTAAATAAAGGATCAAATGTCTTGAAGAGGAAAGGGGCATATATCAAAAGAGTGAAAACAATTTGTACAACTTTTTTTTCCAAATAAATCAACACCTATCTCTTTAAAGGAAAAGGAAGTGGGGAATTTGTTTTCAATATTCTGTAAACCATACCTCAAAAGGCACCCTGTCTCTTTAAAGAAAACTTAAAGGGAAGTGGGGGTTCAGCTTTCAATCATGGGTTTATAAAACCATACCTCAAAGGGCACAGCGTCAAAAAAGATGGGTAGGAACCAGTTGAGGGTGACGGTACTGATCTCTATGTCCAGCTCCTCCAGGTGCTGCCAAAGTTGGGGTAGCTTCTCTCTCAGGAACTCCTTCAGCACCTCTTGGTCTGCCTGGGCCCCCACTAAATTGTGGTCAAAGTAGTTCGGACTGAAGTACTTCTCTGTGATGGCCACCAGGGTCCTAGAATGGAGAAAGGATGTTGAGTTCAAGTTTATGCCATTTTATTTTAGTCAAAGTGAGAATTGTAATTTTCCATATACTGGTATATCATGGACTACAATTCCAAACAAACATTTGCACACTCCACACAGTAATAAATACAAGGAATGGTATTGTTCACCCTGGCAAAGTGCTATGATAATTGTCACTATATAATATTTCACTGAAGTTAAAACTCCACAAAATGCTTCTCTGTCAATGTTAACAATAACATACAACAATATAAAAGAAGTTTCCTTTGCAACAGGTGATAAAAACGGCAATAACTATGCAGAGTTCATTTTTCTATCCAGAACTGTTTAAAACGTACCAGAAAGCATCTTCGGCCTCCATAAACAGAAGAGCCATCCCAACAATGAAATTCATCCCCTGGCAATACCCTAGCTGAGGATTGTGGACGCAGAAGGCTTGGAGCACCTCCCGCATCTTCTTTATCTGAAAATATTACATAAAATGGGGTTTACTTCTGATTTCCATACAAAAAACATGATGTTTGTTCTAAAGATAAATCTGTTTGTACAGTTAATTTCAATAAAACTAACTTTGCAGGGTGAAAATTAACTTACTGAAAGGGTTTCTATACAAGCTGATAAATTAAAAGATATTAAAAGGTTGACCACACACAAAAATACATCTTTCTCATTGGGAAATAAAAATAATACCCATGTTAATCTTATATTCAGAAATAAGAAATAGTGTATGTAGAATGGTGTGCAAGTGACATACCCCATCTGATGTGGGACTGCTGAAGTGGATGTTGTTGGGCATTGTCCTCATTAAATCCAGAGATATTTGTCTCAGGTACCTGTTAGCATTCTGAAATATGACAATGGCCATACTATACATAACAGGGAACTATTAAGACAGTATTCAATATAATATAAACCAAAAAAAAAATGATGACAAAAGTCTGCATGTTGACAAGGAATACCAAAATACAATACATTGTTTAACTCCTAATATTTTATCATACTATTCCTACTTTCTGCTAACATCAATGATTTCTTACATTTTACACAAAGACAATTTTATGATGATTAACCATTTACTTTACAAACAAATCCAAAATCATTTGCTTTTTCAATGCCATGAACTTCATTCCTGTATCCATGCACAGTGCATACGTGCAGGCATACCTGAATTGTGTGTGTGTGTGTGTGTGTGTGCGTGCGTGCGTGCATGCGTGCGTGCTTGCATGCATGTTCATACTGACCACAGAATCTGGCATCATATTACAGACATTCTGGTAATAATGGGGTCCCTTGGTCTTGACCAGGTCCTGCACCTGGTTATATATTAGCTGAGTCCACACCTCGGCTCTGTGCTGGGGAGGAATACCTGCCCTACACAGGGTCTTCAACTCTTTCTGAAAACACATAGATGTACTATATATGAATGATCATTGACAGCTTTGTTCAATTTGATTTAGTAAAACTGAATTAAATTTATACATTAAGCTTAACAGAGGGTTTTTAATTTTTCCATTTATGAATAATTTTAACAGGAGACAACTAATTATTCAGATTACAAGAAAGATTGATATATTTTGTTCAATTGTCTAATGCGTCAAACAAAAGTTTAATTAATAAAATATTGCTTAGCTGCAAAAATCCAGAGTTAACTTAATTGTGCCATACACCTTAATGTTATGACTGGTTAAAGGATGAGACTTATCCCAACAACAAATGGAATTCTAACACAATGCTTTTTCGACACAACCAAGCACATCTACCACATTCAAACTGTCCCACTCACAGTTTTGGTCAGGCTGTGTCTGTGCAGCTTAAGGTAGTCTCTCCAGGCCTGCTGGTGCTGTTCATAAGACTGTAACTGGTGGCAGTAGTGCTGGTACAGCTGCGTGCACACAAAGTGCTGGATGAGACTGTCGTTTTCTGGTCTCTGCTTAAAACCGTAGCTGTCTATGTGGGCCTCGCCTTCTTGGAGCCTGGGGGATTACAGGGGGATTACAATGTTAGTTGACATACAGTTAACAGTGTGGATAAAAGTTTGCTAGTTCACGTATGATCACAGTGTTAATTGTGTGGATAACACTGTGTTAGTGCTGATATACAGTTATAGAGTTAACTGGGTAACATTGTGTTGGCATACAATCACAGAGCTTAGTTTGTGGATCACATTGTATTATTTTATATAGCATTCCCATAGCTGAGTTGAGGTTAAGCCTATATAGATGTGTTAATTACCCTGCTAGTTAGATAACATGCTTTGGCAAAGGCTTTTTACATTGTGTTAGCGGAGACACAATCCCAGAGTTAGCTGTGTTGATAACATTGTGTTAGTTGAGATAAGGTCTCAAGAACTGTGTTAATTAGATTGGGTTTGTTGAGATACAGTCCCCAGAGTTGTGTTTTTTTTAACATTGTGCTATAGGGCTGTATTGAGATGCTAACCCTAAAACTAAATGTGTAAATTGGATTGACTTGAGATACGGACCTGGGAGCTATGAAAAGTTGAGACATGTGTCATCCACAGCTGTGGGAGATCAACAAGTGGAGATTAACTATCTACAGCTAATAATGTTATAAAGATATCAGAAGTGCTGTCAGCAAAGTTGGGCCAATCTATCTTGAAGAAACCCATCCGCAGTACTGCAGCCACTTTTGTCTCACTTTATTCAATATAGAGGGCAGTGTGCCAATGCCGGGACCACCATAGACAGCAAGACTACTCCTTCCACTGTCACTGTAATTGAAGTTGTGTTAATATATGAAGCATTCTGGACCCAGGCTGAGAAATGTGTGTGTGGGCGTGCGTGCGTGTGTGTGTGTGAGTGCGTGTGTGTGTGTGAGTGTGTGTGTTTGAGTGCATGCTTGAGTGTATGTGTGAGATAGAGAGAGAGGGGAAAAAAGCTAAAAAGATCACGAGATGAAAGCAAGTGCCACTTTCATAAAATGTTTGATAACTAACTCTACCTGTCATAAGAGGGCAGACTGGGATTAGATTTGTGTGCCTCATCCAGCAACTGCCTCAGTCTCACTTGATGCTGGTTAAAAAACAAAACAGAGTGATAACAATATAAATGAAACATCTATAAAACAAAAAATTGACACAATGGTGATCACTGAACATCACAAATAGTGTTAAAAAGGGTCCTAGATGTGTGGAATGCTGAAATTATTTAGGGTGTTCCATGAAGCACCCCATTTCCATGCCTCATAAATGTGGCTTTTTATTCTGTGTCCTTCGTAAAACAAAGTCTTTATACTTGGGGATTCTTGATTTACAATTCACAAGACTCACATTTTCAATGAGATATGACTAAAGTTTTGCTTGATGTGATTTGTGATTTAAGGGCTTTATTTCTGTGATCATTACCCCCCCCCCATGGGACCCCCTTAAAATATGAGAGATTTCCAATATATCATTTTTATCAATGATAATAACTAACTCACCCTGTCTCCTCCATACAGTTTTACTTCATATTCCTCCACCAAGTCCCCGTCAGGCATCCTAATGGTAGACTGGAGCACAAACAAATAGTCCCTCTTCCATTGGTCTATCTCTGCCTCAAGGCAGTGGATTTTTCTGAAGGATCAGAAAATAAGGAAAATATATTAAATTATGTAAAAAAATACAATAAAGATTACAAAATAAATTGACAAAAAAATTTAGACAAATTTAGATATTTTACATAATGCATACCATGTGATAACATATGTTACTGATCCATAAATTTCTGGAAATCAAATGCTGCCCACCATTCATTTAAGACCATTTTCCTGAAAGGCCCCCCTCTCTTGTGTTCTGTTTAACAAAAAAATTAAGAACAATTTGTCACTTACTTCTCCTGGTCCTGAAATTTCTCCCTCTCAAGCTGCCTGAGGTTCCCCAGTTTTTTTACCTCCTCGTTCAGAAACCGGTTCTGGTTCTGCAGCACCCTTGTCTTCTCCTGGAGCTTGGCATCAGGCTTAGAACTGCAGATAAAGAGGAAGCATGCTGTTAACAACTTTTGGTATGAGCTCAGAAGTGTGACGGGGTTTTTAATATCTCTTGCTTAATGACAGAAAAAAAGAGATAAAGAGCCAGTCATGCGATCCAGGCAGTTTGATGCAGGTATGATAAAACCTTATATGTAGAAAAACATGTCTGGTTAATTTTTCAATGATTTATATTTTTCGAACATTCAATACAGTTCATATATTTTACTGCCTTCTAAGGTACAGTTATTGCAATATAATGACATCCCGTTTTCTAAAAAAAAACACAGGTTCATATTAACTGTCTTAATTTTATGTGCATACACATCTCTACACCAATTTTAATTTTCCTCTCTCTACAGGTGGGAAAATCCATTATTTGTTCATCTTTGAAAACATAAAATCTAACAGTCAACTTAATAGTATCTCCTTTTATAAATTAATGTCTGCAATGTATCCCTTTCTACTTCCTCACAACAATTAAAATTTTTGACCTCTAAAAGATTTACCTCTTCCCTTTCTCATTGTCAGCAGTCACCTCTTGCACAACTTCCAGTCTGGCAGCGTCTTTCCTCTCCAGTGCCTCCCTCAGCTTGCTCTCCTGGTTTAAGGAACAGGCAAGCTCTGCCTTGACCTTCCTGATATACAATGCATATTGTTAATCTGTGACTCTAAGATACCACAAGGACTATTTCAACATTTAAAAATTGCAAAACAGAAATATATAAATCATGTTCAAAGGTTGTAATATAAAAATGGTGTTAAGACTTGTTTTCATTCCATGAATCAACCCAATATAAAGTATTCACAGTTCTTTTGTTAAATAAAATCAATACCCCAGTTGTTAAACTGAATCACAAAGACGTAAAGGTGCCTACATCAGCTCTCTCTCCAGCTCCGTCACTCTTCTGTCTGAGTCAATGGCAGAGTCGCTGGAACCACTGGCACTGAAATGTTAACTGGTAGAGTTAATTCCATCAGGTAGTGTATAAATATGTTGACAAATTGCATATAACCAGACCCCTGTATAACTCCTTTTCAATTGTGACTTTTGTTTATTCAACATAAAACTCAGTTTTACAAGGCAAATTATTTTAGATGTATAGCTTATGTATTCATTGGCTAAATAAATCTTTATATTATCTTTATCTCTTATTTTCAGGCCAGCTTTAAATACACTGTGCACCTGCATGCAAAATAGGTTTTAGAGCCAAAAATATATATCAAAAGACAGAAATTAGATCCATTCTAAAAATAATATTTCACACCCCAAAAAAATGCTATCGTTTAAATGTTGCCATATTGAAAAATGATAATGCAAAAAAATACAACTTTGACAAATCAACAAAAATCGAAGTGTTACTACTGCTTATACCTTCTCTCGCTCCCTTGCCTATGCCTGCCCTCTCTAGCTATCCCAGCATCCTCTGTGTGCAGAAAAGCATCGTCACTCTCTCCACTGGCTCCACTGCTCCATTTTCTAGAAGCAGACGATGCTGAAGAAGTCAGCTGAAATGATGGCGCAGTCAAGCTGTGTGCATCTGGGGACAACAATGGTGGCACTGAAACAAATAAAAAGTACTTCTAAGCTGAATTACAGTATTAACTAATTTCAGAAGAGTGGTCATAAAATATTTCTGTATAGATCGATTCAGCATTTTTCTCTAGCCTAACAAATTGATGCTGCAACTTCATGCTGCAACTTGTATTTTCATGTATAATAATTCAGTACACTATGTTGAGGCATAATATCAGCCAGCTGTAGACTGTCTTGTGAACAGAGACATTTACATCGAGACCAAAAGGAGACCATAGATCCTCTAACCCTTCTCTTGTTTTATGCTGGTAGATTGAAATGCAGCCCTCTGTAAGTGCATACCCAATCTTAAAACATTACTAAGGAAGTGAAGATGAGGGCTTCAGCAATTACCTAGTAATGCATAGTAGCATACGGGCACTTATCTGAGTGCTTTTTCTCTTATATCAGCCTTATAATAGTTCATCTGTAATGGTATTAAAATCTGAAGTGCTTGTTAGCATATAACACTCACTTGAGGATAAAAATTATGAAATGTGATAAAAGAAATTAGAAACACTATATAACCTAAGACATATTTGTCAATGCAATGTCAAATTGTATTTGGCCATACAATTTGAGATGTAAGGGCGAAATATTTAGTTAAAACACAAAATGCACCATACTCTGCATGCAAATTAGTATCTGTAGTATAAAAAAATTGATACTTTTTTGAAATCTCAGATTTAGAAGTATTTGAAAATCAATGCAAATCTTATCTAATTATTGTTCTTTGTGCTTTTGTTAAGGTAACAAAAGCATTTGCCTGCTGTGTGGATGCCAAATACAGTAATGACTATCTTTCCAATGGAGAAGAAACGATCATCTTTCATATACATGATTTTGGAATCATTAAAAATTTCTGTGAAACATTTGTGGTTTTACTGCATAGAATAATAGAACTATAAGGTAGTCTGGTTTTCATTCTTTGCCACCACTAAATAGCAATGTTCTAATTCAATTAAAAAATTTATGACAGAATCTGTAAAATTCACAAAAAATGTTGTCATTACCATAAACTCTGTCATCTCAGGTGTCAGATGTCTACTAGTAAAAACTCACACAACGTGACAAAAATTACTTGGAGACAAAGGTATGCCTTTACCCACCTGCAAACTGGCGTTCCTCTCCATATCCTGTGTCTATGGTACCAAACCTCTGGAACCTCAGGCGGAACACATCTCTTCTTTCCCTCATGGAGGAACACCTCACAACAGAGGAATGAGTCGTCTCCATGTCATTCACCAAAGACTTGCTTTCTGAGAGACTCTGCAATAATTAAGTGTGTATAAAATAAGCTGCACGTTCTCTGCAATAATAAAGTGTGTATAAAACAAGCTGCACGTTACATGTATACATGTAGCTGTAACTTCTGATAAGGCAGCTGATAGGGCTCGACATAAAAACAGTTTGGTCGAGCTGAAGTCTTGTAGAAAACCAAACACAAAAAAATTAAAACATCAACTTGTATGCCAACAATTAACAATTTGATTGCAAATCTTCCACCATCTATTTTTGTTGACTGAATTGCCAGAAAAAACTTCTCATGTTTGGTAATTGATGTATACCACACTGGTCCGAATATCTCATTGACAATGAAGCAAAGAATGCACATGCATCCACAAACATGTGTTTCTCTAATCCACACACACGTATTTAGGCGTACATTCAGCATATCAGGTATATATCTAATTCTGCGTAAGCTTTTTACACTGCCACCATCCAGGCACTTCTAATACTACATAACAACACCATGAATAATATATCTATGTCAGGTACTATATATCCACAACATTATGACACATCACTAGATTGTGTAGTGTATATAGAGATTGACTGTGCATATTACAAACCACACAGCAAGTAGTATGGTCACATTCAGGAGCTGAGAAAATCATCATGATCATTTCTGCTTATCAAGGTGGAAGACATACCAACCATCACAGAAACTTATGCATTTATCATATTGAAACATCATCATAACAGAAAATGTGTGTAATTCATGGCTGCTATATAAATAGCACACACTGTTCCTTCCCCTTCCCAAATAGATAGTACACACTGTTCCTTATCCTTACCCAGTCTAATACATACCACACCTTGTTCCTTACCCTTTCTCTGCCACATGCTTCCCCATCACTGACGCTGTCAGAGCTGGACTCTCGAAGCGCTCTCTTCACATAACTGTCTCTCTTGGCCTAAAATAACACAGGTTACAGAAAGGTATAATGACATCAACCAGTACTAGTATATACTCATGATAGCATATTAACATTTTGATGGTTGTACAAAATAATTATAATCCATTATTTCCCTCAATCCCCTCCCCAAGGTGAAATCAGTTGAATAATTAGTCTAGTTACTGGACCAATATTGACAGTATGCTTAAATAAGTCAGCTTGATAAGACCATTTTCTCTGATTCAGGCCATACCACATAATATGCTGGCCTTCATTTGCTAGCAATATACTTGTAGGCCTGTATGGGATGATGTGAATCAGCAAAGATCTACTGTGTGCTCCAGATACTATTCAGTCACACATGATCAGAAACTTGTCACGTGTGTTCACTGGTGCATAGATGACCTTGACAAATAATTAACTTTTCTTGCTTTACCTTTCATCAGAGCCATTAAAACACCATTTTCATCTTTAATTCATTTCATTTGTAATTACCGGTACTTATTCCAAGGCCATGTCTGTTTCTAGAGACATTGCTCTTTTGTAACATTAAATGCTCTTTTGTTTGAAACCTAAAGCTTAAATTAAAATATAAAACCTGCATCCATCTATGGTCTTTTTATTTAACATCACTATTATTATGCATCTTTTTGCATTCTAACTGGTTCAGAGAAAATATTTATTTGTGCACCCTCTATTGTTTTTCACAACATATCTCTGATACAAAGTTTAGGCTTGATTGTGAACACTTAACACTCATTCCCTGCAGTGGAAGCATTTCATCATATATATAAATTATAATTGTTTTGACTTGACTCAATGAAATTTCTGAAAAAAAAAAAAAACTTTTTTCAAGATCACAGAATACTCTAGCTATGATGTACATAAAAATATAGAAGATATAAAAACCTTCACTCAGTTCAAGTTTTTGTCTGACGCCTTTTGTGATAACACCTGGTTATGTGCATGCTGGTTGTGCCGCATTAAGGCCATGAAAAATGTAGAGGGCAGCAATGTGCTATGGCCTTCAGCTGGGTTCATAGCAACGAAACAGTAATCCTATTTTATAATAATGTAAATGATATGGAGTCCTAAACTGCCACAAAAGATAGATTCCATAATGGTCTAAAATTCGGGGTGGCAATCCTCATGTTGACAGTTAACCACATCAAGTCTCACCATTAAGATATCTTATTTCCAGCCTGACTATAACTTTCAAGACATTTAATTTCAGGGGAGATGGACAATATTTGACTGTGCTTAACATTTTACAATCACGCATCACAAAATGACCATAGTCATCACCAAGTCTTGCACCATTGTTTCCTTTGTCACACGGACACAAAAGGGCTGCCCAACCCAACTATCAAGTGACAATAGCCACCGATTCCCTTACAGGTATTGTGTCACGGGGTCAAAGACAGTTTACAGCAGCTTAATTGAAGGTGACAGGACAGTGAGAGTAAAGCCCACCTGAAGACCCAGCAGCCATATCATCATCGACTCATGGTTGTCAGCTGTAAGGTAGAACTCTTTGCCCTCAATGCTGAAAGAAAAATCAAACTGGTATTCATTCATGTATGTAATAAACAAAATATTGCTGGTCTTCATAGTTTTTTATTTTAACTGTAAATAAAAATATCACAATCTTGACTTGATTAAATAGTATTACTGAAAATATAAATATGTGCTCTTAAAGAGTAGCTCTCACTCTCCATTCTTCTATTACTAAAATGAGTTTGAATTCATTGCTGTTAATTTGGCAAGCTCTCGGTGAAGATTACAATTGAAAAAGATATCTATATTTCAAAATCATTTAAACATTACAGTAACTGTCTTTTCTTATTAATTCATATTTAAAGGTCTTTGCTAAAATCTGGACATACCTAACAATAAACTGATTATTCTGATCTAAACTCAGAGAGATGGTGGCATCTTTTATATCAACGCTATCAGTGGGTTTGCTCTTTTTTGCCTCGTTTGCATTTTTAAAGCACAGCAATTTTCCTTGGCTGTCATCAAAAACATACCAATAACGCTTCTTGGGCTTTATACGACCAAATGCTGTAAAAGGAAAAAATATTTCAATTTTATAAGCACCATGAACCTAAACTAAAATTTAACATCCTCAACACTTAACGTAACATACATAAAGGATTGCAAACTCTTTTTTATCTCATTACACTTTTCTGATCATTTTCTCAAAAATTTAAAAAAAAAAAATTCTATCGAATAAAACCACACAAACCTCCTCCTGGGCGATAATACAAATATCCCGAGAGACTATGCCACCCTGCCATCTAGTGACAGAATTCCATATGGTGCCATCTATGGTGTAAATGTAGGAAAGTACGTGTTGCCATCTGGTGAGTAAATGCTGTTCACACTGCTGCCATCAAAGGAGTAAATATATTATTCACTGAGCTGTTATCTTGATGCCCAATTCCCTGCGATTTATGATGCCATTTGGGGATTATAGCTGCAATAACAACTATGCTGCCATCTACAGGGAAAACACATTGTTCTCTGCTGCCATCTGGTGGTTGGTCATAAAAGAATGTTAATACTCCTCTCTCATGAAAATGAATTATCTTCAATGCTGTGGATGAGTCGGTTTCCTTCGTTTTAAATAATCTTCAAGGTTCTATCTGAAATACAGACAAAAAAGGTTATTACAAATAACACAGTTCCTTGCAAATGTTTAATATGTCTGACAACATCAGCTTTCCATGATAACTGATACTTTAAAAGATCCTGGAAACATGCACATACAAGACATTAGATGGTATTTTAGGCTTGCACAGTTCTGTTTAACCTACCCGTCCATATTGCATATTGAAAAAAAAGAGAAAAAAGAGTATAGATCTTACAGAATCTATGGTGGAAATGCCCTTTGCAGTTTGCAAAATGTTAGAAGTCTTAGCATATTAAATCTACCACCTATAGCCCAGCTAGGCTGCACCACAGGTAAACACAAAGTCCTCCAATGAAATCAGCATACCTTAAGCTTGCAAACCAAATGTTCAGACATCTAACAGACAACATAAATAAATAAGGCCCTTAATCTTAACGTAAACACTTCTTAATCATGTCAGTCACCTCCAGAATGCCATTACATACTTCACTGTGATTTTTACCTTATATCTTATTGATATTCTTATATCCCTAATTGCCCTGTCATAATTAAGACCTTGGTATCATGCACATGTCTTCACTTACAGTATGTGTACATGTGAGTTTTATTCCTTATAACAGAGGTGTTTGTGCATGCATGCATGCATGATCGTGCGACAAATATTCAATCTTTCAATTTTTTTTGCCAACAAAATATCAAAATATCAATGTTCTAACAGACTGCTATCAAATTTTCATGCTATGTTTATCTAGAATTAGCAGTAAAGTGCAGCTACAATGCTGGTAGAGATATTCATACAGAAACAGTACCTCATGTTATCAGGCAACATGTGATTCCAGGTTCCACTTTCAATGAGCCACAAATACTTTAGGAATATCTACATATAAGTTGAACTGCAGACACCATGAAACTAGAAGTCCTACTATAGAGTATTGAGTTCTGTTGGTCATGTGGAACCCCCAACAACTTAATTTGTTAGAGATATTATTACATCTCTGTTTTCAAGCGGGCCATACATCTAGTCTTCACATCAAAATGACATAAACATGTAGAGTAAAATTTAAAAAATGAAAAATTCAACAATGTTTTCTTGTTGTTGTTGGGGGGGGGGGGGGGGGGGGGGTAGTACTCGAGTTCTCAGGCATGAATTNGGGGATGGGTGGGTGGGGGGTGGGGGGAGGGGGGGGAAGGGGGGGGGGGGGTTAATGAGGTATAAGTTATGCTGATAACTGAAAGCAGGTTGCAACCCTGCTTTTCTTTGCCAAGTTCACCTGTCATTCCAAACAAGTGCTCACATATATCAGATTTCTAAGCTGCATAAACATAAAACAGGACTAAAAAACATTAATACAAAACCCTCCAGTGATTAATAGTTAGTTAATGTTCTTTAATAGACACTTGTATGTCAAAACTTGTGCAACCAATGTCTAACTCAAGTGGGGTACGAACTCCATCTCTTATCACATGAGCACCTATCCCAGGTGAATGTTACCGAGTCAAGGTCACCAGGTAAAACGTAAACATGGGGTATTGGTGTTTCTATTTGTTGTATTTGGTTCTTGTTCACCAAAGTATCTGCCAAACTACCGACCCAACTAGCTTTGAGAACCTGACAAAAACAATTGATAAGTATGCAAAAGAGGTGCTGGCTTGTAATGGGTCTGAAGTGGTCTCCCTCGCCCTTACCGTGGTCAAAAATGGTACAACAGTACTGGCCAAGTCGTATGGTTATGCAGACTATGTGAAGAAGATAAAGGCCACTGATGAGACCAAGTTCTGTATTGCGTCTTGCTCCAAGGCTTTCACAACAACTCTACTCGCAAAACTCTTAGATCGAAACAAAAGGTAAATATATCCATGTAAATTAATTACGCAAAAAAATACACCCGGTCAATGCTAATGAACGACAACCTGATAAGCTGCTTAAGAGAATATAACCAAAACCATACCTTGAAAGGAGGGATAAATTTAAGTTTTTGTATTTGAACACTGACTGTGTTCAACACATGCTATCCACTGACCTTAAATAGCCCTTTACACTCTGTTCATGTTTGCTCACTGAACCTTTAAAAAGGTCTTTTCTCTTATCAAGTAGTAAAGGTCCTACAGCATTACCCAATGTCCACTGTATCTGTATCTGTATCCATTACATGTATATTTAGTGAGATTAAATGTATAAATATGAAATAAACCAATTCTTCAAGTTACACTTGTTCTCATGTACTGGTATCTCACAGACCAGTAAATTGTGTACTACATGTACTTCTTAATACTAGAGTACAAGTGATGTGCTTGATACCCATGCTAACCACAACTTAATGTCCACTCCAGCCATACATTTGACTCCAAGGTGAAGGACATCTTGCCAGACCTGTTGCTAGGTGACAACTACACCACATACCATGTCACCATACGAGACTTGGTGTCTCATCGGACGGGTATGAGCAGACACGACTTTGCCTGGGTACTAGGTGGACTTACCAGGGACACTTTCTTCAGGTGAGTAATAGTAATTATAAGTACAAAATCAAAACTGCTTAGCACTCAAATTTGTTCTTTTTTTTTTCAATTTGACATCAAAAACTGACATATTTTTCAATGATTATGGTACATAATTTTTACATGTTAGAGTTACATTTTACATCTTGCATTAGAAAGGCATCAAACACTGAATCAGCTGCGCAGTTGTACTATAAATGGAACAGCATATATAAGCTTGGTGCTTTGACATTTACTTTCAAGACATGAATGGCGTGATTGCACATACACTGTATATGAATTCAGTTATCCAAAGACAACATGTAATGCACTTTCATTTTTACTTTTAAGACATATACAATACATGAATGCCACATACGGCTTCCGCGACCAGGTCATCTACAACAACTGGATGTATGGAATAGCTAGCCGTGTGGCTGAGGCACTGGGAGGGAAACCATTCCAAGTGTTGCTGCAGGAAGAAATCCTGGACCCCCTGGATATGAAACGGACAACCCAAATCTATGACCTGAAGCCAGAGGGGAAGGACTATGCCAAGTTTTATTATGTGACTGATGAGGGACCCAAGGAGGTTGATGTCCAATTGTATAGGTAAAAACGAGAGAGAGAGAGAGAGAGAGAGAGAGAGAGAGAGAGAGAGAGAG